>JACDRP010001260.1:0-10919 GCA_013841185.1 Hycleus phaleratus | reverse complement strand
GGTTTTATGGTGGATCCACGTGGTAAAGTTTCGGTTAAAATGGTAGCCCGTACTTTTGCATCTGGTAAAACCGAAAAATTAGTCTATCAATGTCTATCCGAATTGGGTTTACCAAGTGGTAAAAATGATGTAATCGAACCAGATCAATTTACATTCGATAAATTCTATGCTTTATATCATAAAATATGTCCACGTAATGATATCGAGGAGTTGTTCCGTTCAATTACTCAAGGTAAAGCGGATCATTTGAATGTTGATCAATTGATTAATTTTTTAAATGAGAAACAACGTGATCCACGTTTAAATGAAATTTTATATCCGTTATATGATGAGAAACGGGCAATTGAAATTATACAAACTTATGAACAAGATGAGCAAGCTTTAAAAGTGAATCATCTAACTAAAGATGGTTTCATACGGTATTTGATGAGCGATGAAAATGCGCCGGTTTTCTTGGATCGTTTAGATATTTATATGGATATGGAACAGCCTTTATGTGCTTATTATATCAATTCTAGTCATAATACGTATTTGAGTGGCCGTCAATTTGGTGGTAAATCATCGGTAGAAATGTACCGACAAGTATTATTAGCCGGTTGTCGGTGTGTTGAATTGGATTGTTGGGATGGACGTGGTGAAGATGAAGAACCGATAATCACCCATGGCCGTGCTATGTGTACCGATATTCTATTTAAAGATGTAATCTACGCTATACGTGATACAGCTTTTGTTACATCCGATTATCCGGTAATTTTATCATTTGAAAATCATTGTTGTAAAACACAACAATATAAATTGGCAAAATATTGTGATGAAATCTTAGGTGATTTATTATTGAAAGAAGCAATTGATGAATATCCATTAGAAACGGGTGCACCATTACCACCACCATCGTTATTGAAACGGAAGATTTTAATTAAAAATAAACGTTTAAAACCGGAAGTTGAGAAACAAGAATTGGAATTATTCCGACAGGGCCAATTTGTTATTGAAGATGAAGAGAAAGAGGATGCCAGTGCATCAGCTGAACGTTTAATACCGCCGGATATTTCAGCTGAAGTAGGTTTGAATTTTTATAAATTTCTTTCCGGGGATTTCCCCCCGAACGAAATTAGAAAATTGTTAGTTTCCCCGGTAAATTGAAAGACAATTACAACGATTTATAGAGAATTCTATTAGGTTTCCGATAATTTTTGGGTAATTTGCGAAAATTCTCGGAAAATTCGTCTAAATGCTCTTTCTAATTCAATTCTAATCAAATGCCACGTTATTCTTCGGAGTAGGCTATGATTTTGTGAACGTATGTCGGTTTCTTGTTTCAACTTTATAATCTGTATTACCGATATATTCTTGTTTTAATAGTTTGTCGGTAATGCAGATTATAGAGTTGAAATAAGAAGCGGACATACGTCCACAAAATCATAGCCTACTGCGAAGGTGCATGGTACACACAAATTTCTGAAATTTGGTATCGCTAGAGAATATTTTCGTTGTTCCATCTACCCCCAACATAAGGGGTAGTGCACCCTACTTTCTTATTTTAAATAGAACGGTATATTTTTTATTCCATATTTGGATTCTATGGTGAAATTGAAGGGGACTTTGATAACATGACTTATAGTGTAGTGTTAATAGTTTTTCAGGAATTATCAATTTTTCTGAAAATCTTTATCTTGTAGTGTTTTATTAAAAAATTCATATCTCTGGAAATATTGTCGTTAGACAATCCAAATTTGACAATCGTTTAGTTGAAATTGTGTACTTTACGCTAAAATTTATAGAATTGAATTATCTTTCAGCATTTAGCTGAAATCAATGTTTCTTTCAGCCAATTTTCAAAGTGCTATAACTTTCTTATTTTAAATCGGATGGTATATTTTTCTTTACATGGTTGGATAGAGAGAAAAATTCTACATCGAATCATATCAATATTCCCTATACTTATCTCTGATAATTTTTCAGTTATTTCAGATTTTCGATTTCTAGTAATTTACCCCCCTGAAACGAAATACTAAAACATAGTAGGCTTGGCGAAACAATCTTCTGTCACAATTAACCTCAAAATAATTAATAATTTTTCGATTTTTTCAATGGAAAATAATCGAAAAATTGACAAATAATTAAATTGGAATTATTTGGATTTTATTTTCATTTAAAAATTGGCTAAAATTGCTGAAAAAACAAATAAAATAATGACAATTAACCTCAAATGTGACATTCAATGTCAATGTACTAAGCCTTCTATGTTTTTTTATAGGCGAATGATCAAATAATAGATCACTAGATACTTTCAAATAAAAGGGAAAACTAAACTGAAAATTGTAAATAACTGAAAAACCATTAAAGATCGGTATAGGGAATGCTAATACAGTTCGATGCAGAATTTTCTTCTCTATCCAACCGTGCAAAGAAAAATAAGTTTCCATTTAAAATAAAGAAGATAATACCGTCTGAAAGTTCCCTAAAAGAAAAAAATTATTTCAGCCGAACTCTTAGAGATTCTAGACTATAAATCAAGTCCCCTTTAATTTCGCCATAGAATCCAAATGTGCAATAAAAAATATAGCATTCCATTTAAAATAAGAACAACCCTGTATACCGGGGGTTGATAGAGCAACAAAATTATTTTCTAGAGGTAGTTCAGGTGGACAAATAAATTTACACCAAATTTCAGTAGAATTCCTTAAATAGTCCATCCTCTTGGCTCACTCTTTAGCGGTTGTTCGAGAGGGTTTAATTTGTGAAAATTTTCAGACACCGGCAGTTGACGGTCCAACAGCTGAAGGTACAGCTGAAGCACCCGCTGTCCAATACACCGGCTCGACTACCAATGTCCATCCATGGCTCAGTTCGATGGTTAATTACGCCCAACCGGTGAAATTCCAAGGTTTTGATGTAGCCGAACGTAAATTGAATTCAATTGAAATTTAATAAAAATGAATTAATTTTAGAAAATTTTGTTTATAGAAAAGAATATCCACCATAATATGTCGAGTTTTTCCGAACCGGCTGGTTTGAATTATTTAAAAACCCAAGCCATTGAATTCGTCAATTATAATAAACGACAAATGTCGCGAATTTATCCGAGTGGTGCCCGGGCGAATTCATCGAATTATATGCCGCAAGTCTTTTGGAATGCCGGCTGTCAAATGGTATCATTGAATTTCCAAACATCCGATTTACCAATGCAATTAAATCAAGGTAAATTCGAATATAATGGCAATTGTGGTTATTTATTGAAGCCGGATTTTATGCGCCGCCATGACCGTACTTTTGATCCATTCGCTGAAAGTCCAGTTGATGGTGTTATTGCCGCCCAATGTGCTGTACAAGTAATAGCTGGACAATTCTTATCTGATAAAAAAGTTGGTACCTATGTTGAAGTTGATATGTACGGTTTACCAACGGATACAATACGACGTGAATTCCGTACCCGGATGGTACCGGCAAATGGTCTAAATCCTGTCTATAATGAAGAACCGTTTCTGTTTCGTAAAGTTGTCTTGCCCGATTTGGCTGTTTTACGTTTTGGTGTTTACGATGAAAATGGTAAATTATTGGGCCAAAGAATCCTACCATTAGATGGTCTACAAGCCGGCTATCGGCATATCTCTTTAAGAACTGAAGCCAATTTCCCAATGTCCTTACCGATGTTATTTTGTAATATTGAATTGAAAATTTACGTACCGGATGGTTTTGAAGATTTTATGGCGGCATTAAGTGATCCAAGAGGATTCTTGGGGGCACAACAGAAACAAAGCGAACAAATGTCATCGATGGGTATTGAAGTGACTGATAATAATACGAAAACAACTGATAAAAAAGATAAAGAGAAAGAGGAAAAGAAGGAGGAACCATTGGTTTTTGAACCGATAACAATTGAATCAATCAAACAAGATAAAGCATTCCAGAAGACAACGAAGAAACAACAAAAAGAATACGATACGTTGAAAAAGAAACAAACGAAAGAGAAATTGGGTGTACAAAAGGCGCAATGTATGGCGATTGATAAGATTATCAAAGGGAAAAAGTAAGTTGATTTTTCCGTTCTAATCATTAAATATAANGTCACAAATTCGCACAATTTGGAAAAGTAAGCTGTGCTTCTCCAGTTCACGTTAAGTGTTGAATAGTAGGCTATGAAATTACATAACCTCGGTTATGTTGTCTCTATTGTTAAAACAACTGTTTTCATAGCCTACTAGTCAACATTTAATTAACGTGGATTGATTGTGCACAGCCTACTTTTTAGTCATAAATCTAAGAGAAATTGGCAATTTAACGTGTAAAATTGGGGTTTTTTCGGTCTTTTTGTCTCTTCTTTTTCAAAATTAGGCACTTTATTCTCGAATATAATTGTTGTTTAATTATAGTAAAACGGATATCGTAAACGATCCAGCTGTACGTAAATTAGTAACTGAACAAACATTAGAATGGAGTTCATTAATGGAACGCCATCGTAAACAAGAATGGGAATTCTTACGGAAACAATTGGACGATCAACGTGACGCCTTACGTCGCCATATGGAATTATTACAAATATCACAAATGAAACAATTAGAAGCGAAACATGATCGTGAAATGAAAGAGATGAATAGTCAACAGGCGAAAACATCTGTTGAAACGGCCAAAGAGGTGGCGAATGATAAAAATTTGAAAACGAAACGCGATAAAGAACGTCGTTTAAAAGAGAAACAACAGAATAATACGAAACGTTTTTTAGAAGAACGAAAAACTGCCGCCATGAAACAGGGTAAAGAAAAGGAGAAATTGAAAATTAAACATGATAAACAATTGGAGATGTTATCGCACGATATACAGAAATTGATCGATATGTACAAGAATGAGGAATTGGAGTATGATATGTCGAGTAAAAGTGAATTTTTCGCCTAATTTCTATATGTTCATCGTCTATATTTACATAGTTGAAATTTTAAAGAGATATATCGTTAGAGATAGTATTTTCTTGTTCTATTCTAGTTACAACTAAAATCTAAATAAATCTATTGCATATTATCGACAATTTTACACATGATCCTATCGAAAATATCACAAGGATCCCCTTTACTATCGTCATTATTGATTTTCTCCTGATACGCCAACAATTCGGTATCGATTAATAATTTCGTATCGACTTCCATCGGTTCGGGTAGATTTTGTATGGCTTGTTGTAGAATGTCCATGACGCGATCTAGATGTTTTTGGAAACGATTCGTCGTTTCGATCCGTTGCCGCCGTTGTAATTCCATCATGACGCGTAACGTCTCTCTGGCCTGGTGCGGCCGGAATTCGTTGATCAAATGATGGATGTGGATGAACAACAAACTTAAATCTTCGACTTTCTCAGCGCGCCGCGGCGAATCCGGACAATTCACCAACAGATCTAACAGATCGAGAAAGTTCGCCAATAACGATTGGTTCAATTTCTTCAATTCGCGCCGACGATCGAAATGCAAGGCGTACAATCGTTTGATGCCCTATTGTTCGACAACAATTAGAAATACGAACGATCGGTTTTTATCGACTCACTTGACTTTCTAGCGGACGGATGATGCTCTCTTCTGTGTTGAATGTGTTGCCGAACATGTGGTAGGTGTCTTGGATGGGGATGGGGGGCCGTGGGGCCCGGCCGCGACGTATCATCTCGTCGGTGTATTGATTCACATATTGCATCGGTGGTAACGGCAATGAACTCACTTGAATTGTCTCCGATGATGACATTTTTCGTAAAAAAATTCAAGATATTCCCAATACAACCGGAACACAAACAATTTTAAGGTTATGTAGACATTCAACATTTGACAACTAGTATTGCCAACCGATCAACTCAAAAGACACCATTAGGATTCATATTAACCCATTTTATGAATAATTCAATAAATAAATAAATAAATAAATAATACAAATAAACACGAATTAAAATATTTATTGACAAATACAATATTCGATTAATATTTATTGGATTTATAATTATAATTTAGTCACTACTGAAATAACAGTAAATTTGGCATTGCTGCATTTTGGTGGTATTGTTGACAGTTGTAAAGGCGCTAAATTTGAATTGTTCCATCCTAATATACAGTATTGGCGAGTTGAATTTAACCAAAATTCGTCATTTTTCTATAGATTGTCGATTTTTACGGATAAACTCGACTTATAGTGGCGGTTTTACGACATTTACCATCTAAATTATCGATTTTTAATTGAATTTCATCCACCTTCATTTAAAGCCTTACGATTCCAGACTTCCATCCTGTTTAAAGTGGATATATCTGAAAATTATCAACAATAAAGTCGGTTTTTCAAGACAATAATCGGTTGTTTGCCGTCAATTTGAGTCGCCTAGAATGGAATCAAAACAAAAAGGGAAATTTCGAAATTTTCTAATACATTTCTAATCGTGTATCAATCAAGAAAACAAACAATTATATAGTAAATAATTAGTAAATACAGCCCACTCTATTTATTCTACATGCCTACATAAAACTTTAGAGATCGTTCTAATGGGAAAAATACGAATAAAGTGCACCTTTAGGGCGTCTTGCGAGGATAATTCGCTGGGAATTGGTCGGTTTTTGATCGAAAATCATGTTGTTTTGTTGATTGGGAATACCCACAATAGCCACTGTCACACGCACAAGAGTTTTAAAGTGTCTAATCTTGTGCAGCGTCCAGCAGCTGCAGTGAGATTCTGTCTTTGTGTCGTTTCGAATTAAAGAATTTGAAAACGAATTGAAGAAGACCCTAGCCACCGGAAAATGCATATCTTTTTACACGGTACACAATTTAAACGGCTTCTTTTGCCGGTTTTAACAACATTACGCGTTCTAATGATCGATATTGTCTACTAGTATCGAAATTAGTGTTATATTGAAATAAACGTGGGAAATACAGATGTTGTTCAATTATTCAGGAAAAAAAATTGAAAATAGAGCTCTATTCGACTTAAGTCGATAGTAATGCACGCAATTTTAAATTTAACAAATCCTTTATTACAATCAACTTTATTATTATTGGAATCGAATTATTAGAGTTGAATTATTAAAGGCCTGTTCGATTGCTTTAACGATTATTTTTATCAACTGACGTGGACTTTATAAAATTAATTGGTGGCCAATTGGGGCTGTTTATTTTCAAGATTTTTCTATAAAAATAAGGCTCACCTGTACATGTGGATATTCACCAATTTTCTTGCAAAAATTCTAAAATTTACACAACTTATTTGTTTATTTATTTATAAATCAATTAATAATTTTTTTGAATTTAAACAATATTTAAGAGGGTTGTAATTCAAACTAAATTCCTAACAGGTTCTGCTCTTATATAGATTCCCATCCCTACTACCACCACCGGCACCACCGCCACCGCCACCACAACTATTTATTTATCAAGAATAAACCCCAATATTCGAATCATTATTACTACGATTGACAAATCTCGATTAGTTTTTCTAATTTTCGCCCCTTTTAACAAACAATAGCAAATTATTAGACGAATTTAGATTGGAAATATCATCATTATCATCTCTATTGTCGATTATTATTATTATTTGAAATAGATGAAACCGGAAAAGCTCCCATATCAAGTACGGTTTTCCACCGTTCCGGTTTTCCTCGTTTTTTTTTTTTATTTTCAATTGCTTATTTTAAAGAGATGCCATAGAAATGTGGGTTTAGTTTTACAATATTAGAGGCATTATTGTGAAACCTAAAAAATGTTAAATCTATCCTTGTCTAATTCGATTAGAAAAAACAAACTGGTAGGGGTGGATTTTCTCGTATAAATTCCGGTTGGTCGGCTCGATTTTCGTTGATTTTTGAGTATAAGGAAGCGAACCCGTCATGGGCAGAAATTCGATTTCAATACCAAACGCACAATTTCTGTCCCATGACAAAGCTCATCCTTCAATACTCCCGTTTTGTCGATGGTAACGGCCGCTACAAAGGGATCAATGCGAATATCCACGGATTCTAATCCAATTTGTGTCCATTATCGGGCTATTTAAGCCCAAATCAATAGCCGACTCTTATTTCTTGTTCCTCTTGTTGTCGATTAATTGAGTTGTTGTCGATTTATTTTTTTGGTTAATTTCGGAAATTACTCGCCCCAACTATTGAATGAATCATTGATTTCGAGATGGTGGGCGAAATGACCCAATTTTAAAATCGAATCGAATTAGAGGCGATTTTAGCCCGGCGCCTCCGCCAAATCTCCACAATTTCGCCAATTTATCGTTAATTTGTTTATAAATAGAGAGGTCAATGGCCTATTGCAGTTCCAGTTATACAACCCCTACCACCACCCCAACAACCACCACCACCACCCCCATCATATTTGACTGTTTCATCCTGTACTATTATTAGATCGAGGACAGTCTATTTTTAGCTCGATTATATAGGTTAACTTGGGGGTGTGGAGTGTGCGCTTTCCACTATGACGTCATTATTGCTCTAGATATTCTAGATCGGTGGTGGTGGTGATTTTCGAAAATTTCCCACAATTATCCAAGGAGAAATAAACGAAAATTAAAAGAAAATTTTATTGTTTAACAAAAATTGTCGATTTATACAAAGTAAAATGAAAATCGGGGGCGAATTCACCCCCTAATAAAAACATTAATTCAAATTGATTCTCATTCATGACAGAAAATCATGCAAAACTGTCTCTGATTTGCCCAAACTACAACAAATAACATTAAATCGAAAATAGAAGCATACCATAATAATAATAATAATAATAATAAGAAAAAATAATAAAAATAGTAATAATAATTACAACTTACATTATTGGTGCGGCTCAATTTCGATGGTCGTTAATTTAATTCAAAATCTAGATAGTTGGTTAAATTGGGAAAATCGTTCAATTGTTCGTTGGGAAATAGCCGCATGGCACTCTTGATCTACTCTAGTTGTTGTTGGTGATGGTGATGATGATGGTGATATCACAACAAGCGAACATGTGAACGTTCGTTGTGATACTGAAGGGAACAAGTTTTTCCGAAGAGATAAATCTGTAATACAAGCATGGGTTGGATGCTAGTGAATGGATCTAAATTCTGATTGGTCGTTTCCACACTGACGTCATTACATTGATTGTAAAGTTTCACGTGTTGTTCACTGTGTTTTCGGGTAGATTGGCTAGACAAAGACAACCGATTCGGGCGCAATAGAGAGAGAATACGTTCAGTTGGTGGCGATTTTCCGGTAATTGCAATTGGAAAATTTTGGAAATTTCCAATTTTTCCACATCTAGAAACCGGCTGTTTTGGTTCGTTCGGATTTCAATGAATTTTTGGCAATTTATTGTTGCCCAATTGGTTTTTGGTTTTGTTCGATCATAAGGCCGGTTGGATTGTTGAACTGGCGAGAGGTCATAAACCTGGCTGCTTACGTCTCTCTGTATGTTGACCTATAAAATCCCCACCATTTTGGCATACTTTGCAACAAGTATTGATGTTACCCCATACCCGGTATGACGTCATCAGTTCCTTCATCATTTACTTTGACGTTACTGCAACATCCCCTAATTTAATAATTATTGCCAACAATACAAAAAACGAATTATAATAAATTTCGATAGGTATTGAGGAATATTGGAAAATTGGCGGATGCGCCGGGTGAAATTTCTTCCATTATCCAAATTCGATTGAATTCCCCATAATTGGGGGTAATTATTATAAATTATTGTATAATTAACGAATTAATCTTTAATTTTTCGGTAAATTCAATGGGGTTAATTTGGGGGTAAATATCAATATATGGTTGATAATTCGGTGTATATTTTAGAATGAAATTCTGCCCTACATTCTGTGATGACGTCAGTATGGACGTCATTGATGTGTGCGGTAGGAAATAGATGGGAAGTAGGTCAAACAGGGTGCGATGCCCTGGAAAACAGGTTCGAGGACATTGCACAGGATTCATTCTGGCTTTTGCCTCACTGAAAGCTGAAAGAAGATGGAGGTGGTGGTGGTGGTGGTGGTGGTAGCGCCCCCCTATCGCCACTACCACCATCATTAGCATCCCCTTGTCGTTTTACATCAATCGTTTTGTTTCCGCATTTTAATTAATTTGAAATTTCGTTAAAGGGAAAAATATCAACAAAACAACCGATTTGCAAAAATTTATTGCAACCTTGGGTGTTTTTTTTTTTTTCGAAAATTTACAAATGCCATTAAATTATTGTATTTTTGAATTAAATCTAGTTGAATGAACAAGAATCTTCAATTATTTTCGCCATATTTCTACAACAATTCCAGTTTAATGGTGTTGTAAGAATTGACTCTCTTTCATATAAATCTTTATCAATAAATAATGTATTATTATTATTATTGTTATCAATATTACTATTATTATAATTATTATTACCATTGCTATTATTGTTTTTAAACATAATGCCATTTCCAAATTGATGCAAAGACTGAACGTCAATATAAACACACTGTGTGCCATTAACTTGTTACCATGCCAACAACAATGACGTCAGAACTTTTGGGGTTATATAGGTCAGCTATTCCTAGCAACCTAACTCTATGATAATAAGAGAAATACATCCCCCTAACCAACGCCAAAAACTATAAATATAAATTTTCATTCAAACATTGTTTGAATGGAGACTATTTTTTTTTAATATAAAAATTATCACCCCCTTTGTTGTTTTTGTTGTTGATAAGGAATCGTACAATCGCCGGTCTTATCACGTTGGAGTAGAAGAATTGGTGATAAGGCTAAATTTAAAAGTCTTGTAATATTTTCTGATAAGATAGCACAATTGATAGGCAAATAAATTTATTATTTTGGAAGATTCATAGAGTTATAAGTTGAACAGGACAAAATTCTGGGGATAGAATAATATTTTTCATAGAAAGAAATGGAATTGATACAATCATTGATAAGGAACGTTTCAAATTGATAAGCAAA
>JACDRP010001259.1:0-10922 GCA_013841185.1 Hycleus phaleratus | reverse complement strand
GAAAATTTTGAAAATTTATGAAATTCAAAATTCCTGAAAAACTATCAACGCTAGACTATGAGTCATACAATCAAATTTCACGATAGAATCTAAATTTGTTATAAAAATCTACCAACCCATTTCAAAATAAAAGTAGGGTGTACCACCCCATATACTAAAGGTGAATAGAACAACGAAATACGCCAAATTTCAGCAATTTTCAACAATTATAACCTATACTCTCAAAGTTTTTTCTCTTGAATCACCCTGTATACAACACTATTCCACCTCCTAGTTGGCTGTGTCTTCTGTTCAAATCGAGTAAAATATGAGCGACACCACAGCCAACTCGAATACCGTTGTACATCCTTTATAGTAGATTCACGAATAAGTGCAACTATATTGCTACTTATTCGTGAACTAACTATAATTAGAATTAAATTGAAATTAATAACGACCATTACCTTCAAATTTGATAAACTCCTCGGTTCGTGTAATGTGACCACTGATAAGATTAAAACACCAGCTACATATAGAAATAATAGAATGGCCAATATTCCAAATCGTAATTTATTGATATGCATTTGTCCATTATTTTTATTTTTGAAAAAGGAGAAAAATTATTTATATAACGAAACTCAATCTATTATTATTATTATTATTACTATTATTTTTAGTTCAATTTATAGGAAATTTGTTGAATCTACCACACTAAAATAGAAATTAATTACAGAATAAATTGTTAATTATAACTACACAATTATAAATAAAATTAAAACAACGTACCTTCTATTTATTAATTAATTTAATTAACAATAATTGTTGTTGACTTCCGGAAGATCTCATTGATGTTATTATTACAATAAAATTATTTATTATTTGTTCTAAAACCATGATTATTATTATTATTATTATCGTTAAATGGAGTCTGTTTTGTTTTATCTGAATTCTATTTTATCTACCCATGGGAATTGTAATTAAATCTATTCTTATTATTGCTATTATTATTACTACTATTATTATTATTATTATTACTATTTTGGACGAAAATAGGGCGTCGTCAATTCGCCACCTGCAGCGTCGGCGTCGACATTGGCGTCGACGTAATCATCGGCGTCTCTCAAAATTGCCACCAAAAAACTAGACAATTTCCATTTCAAATCGCGCGCCATATTACCGAACTGTCACTGTAATAGTCGTTAATTGTAGCCCCAAATCCCAATTTATATGATTTAAATTACGAAAATCAAGCGGTTTGATAACGTGAGTCGGTGATTAATTCGATGATATTGGTTTATTAATTTTTGCATCAATCTAAGCGATATGTTCTTAATTTATTGCAATTTACTATAATTTTGATTTTCCTAGTAATTGTGGCGATTGTATAATTGGTTGCCTAACTCACAAATTCAATTGGTAATAGTTTACAGTGTAATTTCTCTACATAAAAACAACATTAAACAATTGTGTAAACATTTCTAGTTCAAATTTACCGCCAAATTTTCGAATATTATCGCTTTTAATGCCGTTAATTGTCGCTCGATTACAGAATTCAAAGTATATTAGAGGAGATGAGTCGTAGATTAATACAACAATATTAATTTTATTCTTGTCTATTTTTAATTCTACAGTCGTATTTTCGAACTTTTTAACAATTCATCACCATGACAACATTGGTAATTCGATAGTCATTTGTTTTATTATTGTCTCTTTCCAATTATACGAATGATGGAATTGGAGAGAGTGAGATAGAAAGTCTATTGAAAGAAATTAACGTTGTCATGGTGAGAAAATTGTCAAATTACAATCAGTTGTAGTAATCAAAGCGGTACGTTTACAATTTATAGCAGTGCGTCTATTTAATTAATAATTTCAAATTGAATTTCATAAAAGTGGCAGTGTATAATTGGTTGCCTAACTTATTAACATATCACCACATAGTCGGCTATTTTGATTACATGGTGTCGTAGATTAATTTATACTTCCATATAGCATTTATTTATGTATTTCTCGAGTGTATGATCTAATCTACGATACCGTATATCTTCTTAGTATGTATTGAAAATTTCGCTAATTGTAGCTATAAATACTTGAAACTAATTATTGTGGATCAAAGTGTGCTGGAGGAAGTAAGTCGATGATTAAATCGATAATAGTGTTGATTCTTCTGTTGCAATTGCACCTAATTTGAATTAATCAAAATTATTGCAATTTTATTCGAATTTCATTTAAATCATTAAAAATTGAATTAATCTAAGCGGTACGTTTTCAGATCATTACGAATATAATCAATTAATCGTATTCTCTAACTTTTTAACGATTCGTTACTATAACAACGCTAGAAATTAACAGTTTTATTAAATAAAGCTGCTATCTCACTCTTTACAAAAAGACAATCGAGCTTCCTTGTTGTCATGGTAACGGCATCAAATATAGAGAATACGATTCAATTGTTTCAAATTGTATTTAAATGGTTTAGAGTTGTATAATTGGTTGCATAGTTAAAGTATATTTGGTTGCCTAACTTATCGAATTATATTTAGAATTGTCGAATTATATACAGTGTAACTTCAATATAGTGTAGTTTATTTAAACTTTCTTTTTCGTGTAGTATAATGACTTTTAAAATTATTTCGTGTTAATTGAGTAATTATTCTTCTAATTGAAAGTAAATTCGTTTTATTTTTCGAATAATTAAAATTCATAAATTGTGCAAATAGAAAGACTTTCTCTCAATTAAAACGATAATAATTATAAAAAAATGCACAATATTACAAAAGCTTTAGAAATTTCTATTATTATGATTGGCTAATTAATAAAAATCGATTGTACCATCTTGTAATATCCACCTTTATAGTGTTGTTGTTTAATTCAATAGAACACGATAATAAATCAATCTATTTGTAAACCATCTATTTTCCAATTTCTGTCTTTGTTTAATACAATCGACAAATATCATCTATCTTTGTCCATAGTTTCGCTTCGTTGGTATTGCAATAGATCCCCCCCTCTCTCTCTAATATGCGCATAATTTCTCTCTCTATCTAGCGATCTATCCGTATAAATCTATCTATCTTTGTCATGTCTATAATCCATCAAATCTAACAACATTAACAACAAACAAGAGTGCTGTGTTGGAAAAAAAAACAACAAAACAACATTTGTTGGTTTCCACAGTAACTGGCCTACATTTCAACAAAATCCAACATTCGCTCACCGACTTTACAAGTGTTCAGTTGTTTATTCGTTTGTTTTTAATTTTCTAGTTTAAATTCGAAAAAAAAAAACAATTATGTGGAATTTTGGTGTATTCACGTGTGTCGATTATTAAAAATAATAATTCGCAAATTAAACGTAAAAATATGTGAAAGTGTGTCGTTGATTAGTTCCGTTCCATTGGCGAAGAAAATCACACTATCCATGGATTAAACAAAAGATAATCGAAACAAAAATACCAAATCTAATTCGTATCAAGTAAGTGTAAGTTACAAGGCCGGGTTGATAGTTTTATTAAAAAAAAAAAAAAAACGAGAGGTATAATTGGTGTATAAATGAGTGAGATAGAGATAGGGAACAAATTCAACCTTGGCTATCTAGATTTGAGATTAATTCGATGATAACCGGCCATCTAGATTTGACAAATTGGCTATTTTTATTTCAATATACAGTACCGGCAATTCGTTTGGTAACATAAATAGATTGTCGGTATAATTATGAGAATTTACAAATAATTATTGATTATGTGATTGTTGTGATTTTTTAAGGAAATGGAGCGGAATTGAGGGAAATTTAATAAAGAAATTACGCAATTGTCACGCTTCTTTATCATTATTATTACTATTATTATTACTATTATTATTACTATTATTATTAATAGGAAAGCTTACAAGATTGCTTACAATTTAATTAATGATTGCATCAATTTAGCGAGATTACACTGTATTATTGTTTTAGTCTATTTTCGTTATGTCAATGAGTTGATCGTCTATCTCGCTCGCTCTAATGTCGGCGTATTGGCGAGTAATAAAGATGGAAATATAAAAAAGGAATGCCGGTGAAAGAATCTGTGGGAGTGTATCTGAATGAACGTATTTTAAAAAGTAGTTTTATTTAATGTTTGCTACGATTAGAACTGTATTGAATTATAAATACTTAACCTCAAAATAATTGACATACTTCCATTTTTCTTCTATCTCTCTCTTTTGTTCTCTTTTTTTTGTTTTTGTTTTTTGATGGGTTATAACATAAATTTTGGAATGATCTCTATTATTATCTAAGGCTACTCGATTTGGTGAGAAAAACAACAGGAATTTCTAGTGTATGAATCATCTAATAATAATAATAATAATGATAGTTATACCTACATATGGAGACTTACCTTTATTGTACAATAATAAAGAAAAAAAAAACAAGGAAGAATTTCAACAATTGTTAAAGTTCAATGTCCACTTGATTTGTAAAATTTTCTAAATATTTCTATAGTTGTCCATTGTTTTTTCCATCCAGATTTAACGAGTTTTACAAGAAAAGCAAGCTGTGATCAATTCAATTGTCTTTTTCTTTATTAATAATCGTATTCTACAGTGCAATCGTTCTATTGATTTCAAGTAGGCTATGATCGATTCGTTTGTTTTCAATTTTTTCGTTATTTCAACCTTCAATGTTCACTTGATTTGTCAAATTGTATTTCCTCTAAATTCAATCAATTTTATAAGAAAAGCTAGCTGTGATCAGTTCAATTGTCTCTTCTTTTATTTTACCGAATACAGTGTAATCTTTATATTGTGAATGATTTTTCGAATGTATAAAAATATAGAAATTTCAAGTGGACTGGGATAAGTTCAATTGTCAATTTTTTTTGTTATTTTCTTGTATGTTACAGTGTGATTTTTATATTGGTAATAAATAATCTTTGCATTGTAGAAAAATCTAGAAAATTTGGAAAGTTGGTACGATTGATTTGCTCAATTGTTTTATTTCTAATAATGGTAGTAATTGTCAAGTAAAGTAAGCCATGATTGATTCAATTGTCTTCTATTTTTTCGTAATTTTATCACATTTTACAGTGTAATCTCTCTATTGTCAATAATTTTGCGATTCTATAAAAATATAGTGATCTTAAGTAGGCTATGATCGATTCATTTGTTTTCAATGTTATCGTTATTTTCTTGTAAGTTACAGTGTAATCTTTCTAGCGAGAATACTTTTTGGATTGTACAAAAAAATAACAAACAACCTTCAATGTTCACTTGATTTGTCAAATTGTATTTCCTCTAAATTCAATCAGTTTTACAAGAAAAGCAGGCTGTGATTGTTTCAATTGTCTTTTCTTTTATTTTACCGAATTTTACAGTGTAATCTTTATATTGTGAATGATTTTTCGATTGTATAAAAATATAGAAATTTCAAGTAGGCTGTGATAAATTCAATTGTCTTTAATTTTTGCGTTATTTTCTCGTATGTTACAGTGTGATTTTTATATCGGAAATAATTTTTGGATTGTAGAAAAATCCGAAAAATCTAAGAGTAGTAATTGTGAAGAAAAGTAAGCCATGATTGATTCAATTGTCTTCTATTTCTTTGTTATTTTATCATATTCTACAGTGTAATCTCTCTATTGTCAATAATTTTGGAATTCTATAAAAATATGATGATTTCAAGTAGGCTGTGATCGATTCATTTGTTTTCAATTTTTTCGTTATTTTCTCGTAAGTTACAGTGTGATTTTTATATTGGGAATAATTTGTGGATTATACAAAAAAAAAATAACAAAAACTTCAATGTTCACTTGATTTGTCAAATTGTATTGCCTCGAAATTCAATCCGTTTTACAACAAAAAAAAGCAGGCTATGATCGTTTCAATTGTCTTTTCTTTTATTTTACCGAATTTTACAGTGTAATCTTTATATTGTGAATGATTTTTCGATTGTATAAAAATATAGAAATTTCAAGTAGGCTGTGATAAATTCAATTGTCTTTAATTTTTTTCGTAATTTTATCGTATGTTACAGTGTGATTTTTATATTGGAAATAATTGTTGAAAAATCCGGAAATTTTGAAAAGTTGGCAGGATTGATTCGTTCATTTGTTTTATTTCTAATAATGGTAGTAATTGTCAAGTAAAGTAAGCTATGATTGATTCAATTGTCTTCAATTTTTTCGTTATTTTATCATATTCTACAGTGCAATCTCTCTATTGTGAATAATTTAGGGATTGTACAATTGTAATTATAAATAGGCTGTAATCGATTCATTTGTTTTCTATTTTTTTGTTATTTTTTCGTTATTTTCTCGTATGCTACAGTGTAATCTTTCTAGCGAGAATAATTTTCTAGATTGTACAAAAATACGAAAATTTCAAGGTTGGTACGATTTTTTTTTACAGTTATTGACAGTGGCAATAATTTAAAAGAACCGGATACATACATGGTTAATCTAGTTGTCTATTTTTTACGGATGATAATAAAGGGTGATCGACATTTTGAAAATTGTCGTAACTTATTTCATACTTCACTAAATTTGACATTTGTCAATAACCACTTGATTCGTAAAATTTCCACACTTATCTACTGTTTATTTTTACAGATTTATCAAGAAAAGTAAGCCATGATCGATTCAATTGTTTTCTTCTTTAATTTTATAGTGTTTTGTAGTGTTCGAACAAATCTACGACATTACGTAAGAAAATCATAGCCAACTGTGAGTTAAAATAACCCTTGAAATATACTCTGTACAGGCAACAAATCAATAGCCGCCATTTAATACAAATCTAACCTATCTTTCACAATATTTTGAAAACAAATCGATTGCGTATACGGCTATTAAATTAAAGGAAAAGTAATAATTTACAACATTCTCTCTAACTAGAAATGTATGTGTGTGTTGGTTACATCATCAAATAATTGTAATAATCATTGGAAGAAATACAGGATGTAGGTTAGGTTAGGTATGTATGTGGAAATGGCGGCAATTAGTGAATGTTGAGGTTATGTTGAAAATATGTCGATTTTAATTATTCCATAACTGTAAATTAAATAAATAATAGAAATAATAATAATAATAATAATAATAATAATAGTAATAAATTAACATTTTTAAGGTTAATAATATAGAGAAAGTCAAAATAGAAATACATAACTGTCAAAGGTTAAATTTCTAAAATTAAAAAATGAACAAAATAGATTTCTCTTCCGTTTCCTTTTATCTTTTTTTAAAAAATTAATGAAACCAAATTCACTCTACAATTAATGGAAGATTGACGAGAACTTGACGGAATAAAAATCCCCAACTTTCACGAATTTAATCCCTTACGAATCTTGTAAATTTATCTAAACATAGTTGGTATTGCAGTTAGATTATCGATTGATTGTTTTAAAATTTGCCGCCTTCATTCTAGTGTTTTGTTTTCAATGACGTATCGTCAGGTTATTGGTTAATTTGAAATTTGCGCCTTTATTGAGAACCAATGAGATTTTATCGAATAAAATCGCAATTCAGACAGTATAAATTTTCAGCCTATTTGATTTCCAAAGTTTAGATATTATTAATAACTTTTGATATTACCAACACACAAAAATCCCTAAATTTCGAATTTCACTATTTGTACGGAAATTAGATTAATTTTTGTGTTATTTGCAATCAAAACAAATACAAACGCTGCAATCGAGTGAGCTAATTGTAAGTTCGATTGTTTTCAGTATTACCACTATACAAAATAACCTTCAACAATTAAATTATCACGTGTTTTCTATGACTAACAAGGCATTGGTTGTTTTAAAATGGGCGCCTTTAGGTTAGTTGTTTCCAATGACGTATTGTTAGGTTATTGGTTATTTTCAAATTGGCGCCATTATTGAGCACCAATGTAAATAAAATCGTAATTGATGGTAATTTGATTATTTTTCTAATTTCAGGATTAAAATCAACAATGCTGTTTTATACTAATGAACAATTGATAACGTTAATAATATTACCAATAATAATAATATTATTAATTTGGACATTGATAATATTTTATAAAAATCGCAAATTTTGGCAATCTTACGATCTATTAATAATAATTCTATTCATTTTAAATATTTTACGTAATTTAATTATTATAATTTTTATAATAATCAATCTATTAATTAAACAATTAATAATTAATCGTATAAATTTCATTATAAATTATTGTAATTATTTTTTATTATTATTTAATTCAATTCATATTTATCAAGCTTGTATTTTAACAACATTATCAATAATAACGATAATTATAATTAAATTTAATCGTAAACAACAACAATTTAAACAATATTTAACAATACAACATATCTATTATCATTTGTTTTGTTTAGTGATTTTGGCGATTTGTGTTGGTATTGCCGCCATATTGGCACAAACGTCAAATATTGATAATATCGACGATAATAATAATAATAATAATAATAGTAAAGAAATTTGTAAATTTATGCCATACGATCTAGATATCAAATATAATATTTTTATTATCATTTTAAATATATTATTAATAATAATATCATTTATATCGTTTATTATCATTTGTTATCAATATTATTATAAACAACAACAACAACAACAACGGAATTTCGATTATTTAAAAAAATCTAACTCGGATCTAAGCCAACTCAGTTTAAATAACACCAATAATAATAATAATAAAAATAGTAATCATAATAATAATAATAATAATGACACATATACGGTAACAAATGATCAAAATATTATCAATAATAATAGTAATAACAATAATAATAATAATGGTGGTGATATAATATGGAATAGTGATATTTCGACAACGGTCAGTTCTACCAACAGTCGTCGACCTTGTTTAAATCAACATAATAATAATAATAATAATGGTAATAATGATAATAACAATAATAATGTTGAAGATATAGATGAAGATACAGATGATGATGAGAATAATCAACTGAATACAATTGGTTTAGAAACAATACATCCAATATTGATTGTTTCTTATCTTTTCTATCATATACCAATTATCGTAAGTATATTTCCTGTCTTTGTCTTAATTTTTTCGATTTTTTAAATAATCGACCATCTTTGTGTGTTTTTAATCGGTTTGCCTTCACTGTACATTATATTTTTTTAAAGTTATTTTATTTGTACAAAGTTGGCTGTGTTTTAGTTTAAATTGAACAAATGTCAAATGCGGAAATGTATGAATCAAGCTACAACTCTATTCACCAACTACAATGTGAAGTAGTACGAATTAAGCTACGATAATGTCGACGCAACAAAATTCGATTAATATCGCTAGAATTTTGTTTCAAAAGAAAGACGAGTTTTCTTGATTTATTTGTTTTTTTTTTTCTAAATTAACATTTGACCTAATGCCGCTGGTTAAAATGTGCATTTGAATTTCATTAGTTCGAATTTGATTGTTGTTGAATGCGCTACTATTAGTCAATCGTTAATTTGGGGGAAATTTTGGATGATAAACGCCATCTGGTAATTATAATCGAAACTGCCAGTTTTAACGCCGATTTTGATATCATTAAAGAGCGGAATTTTGATTATTTGATCGATTATTCGCCATTTATTGATAGTTTTATTGTTTGTAGTTGGCTGTGACTTTATTACGTCACATCGTAGCTTGATTCGCTTGTTTCCAATTGAACAAATGTCCAATTTAGTAGAGTATGAATCAAGCTACGACTATTAATCTATTGTTTTATTTTAAAAGAATAACGTTAGTTTTCTAGATTTATTTATTTTGTTTTTTAAAATTAACATTTGAACTAATGCGGTTAAAATGTGTATTTGGCCGAATTTCATTAGTTCGAATTTGAATGTTGTTCAATGCGCCACTTTTAGTCAATTGTTAATTGGGCGAAATTTTGGATGATAAACGCCATTTTTAACTTTTAATCGAAATAATCGTCAATGTTGCCAATTTTAATATCATTAAGGAGCGGAATTTTGATTATTTGATCGATTATTCCATATTTATTGATGGTTTTATTGTATGCAGTTGGCTGTGACCTACGCTACGTAATATCGTAGCTTGATTCATTTGTTTGTTTCTTAATTGAACAAATGTCAAATTTAGTAGTCTGAAATAAGCTGCGACTCTGTTAATCAATTGTTTTGTTTAAAAGAATGACATGAGAGTCTTCTTGATTTATTTGTTTTTTTTTAAATTAACATTTGACCTAATGCCGCTGCTTAAAATGTTCATTTGATCAAATTTCTAATAATTGGCCGAATTTAATAAATCACTAAGGAGCGGAATTTTAATCATTTGATCGATTATTCTATATTAATGGGAAGTTTTATTGTACACAGTTGGCTGTTTAAGTTAGATAATGTCGAAACTTGATTCATTTGTTTGTTTCTTAATTGAACAAATGTCAAATTTAGTAGTCTGAAACAAGCTACGACTCTATTAATCAATTGTTTTGTTTTAAAAGAATAACGTGAGAGTTTTCTTGATTTATTTCGTTTTATTTAATTCAACATTTGACCTAATGGCGCCGTTTAAAATATCCATTTGACCGAATTTCATTAGTTCGAATTTGACAGTTGTCTAAAGCGCTACTATCAGTCAATCGTTAATTTGGGGGAAATTCTGGATGATAATCGCCATCTTGTAATTATAATCGAAATAATCGTCAATTTTAATGCCAATTTTAATATCACTAAAGAGCGGAATTTCGATTATTTGTTATTTATGGGTAGTTTTATTGTACACAGTTGGCTGTGTTTAGGTTAGATAGTGTCGTAGTTTGATTCGTTTATTTATTTCTTAATTGTACAAATGTCAAATTTAGTAGTCTGAAATAAGCTACGACTTTATTAATCAATTGTTTTGTTCAAAAAAATGACGCGAATCTTCTTGATTTACTTGTTTTTTTAAATTAACATTTGACCTAATACCGCTGCTTAAAATGTGCATTTGATCAAATTTCTAATAATT
>JACDRP010001258.1:0-10922 GCA_013841185.1 Hycleus phaleratus | reverse complement strand
CATTTCTGACGGTTGTCCTTAAGGTAATCAAATAAATTTGAAGTAGTAATCGACATACAATTTTGAATGTGGAGAAGCCGGCAATTAGGTTAATATGTTAATTATTTTAATTGGAAAAGAATCACAGTTCTCAATTTTGTGAATCATCGAACACTGATTGTTATTAATTCATTAATTTAATCTACTTTTGATGATAACGATATTCACCTTGATTGGGTGATGATTGTTTATAAATAATAGTAAGAAATATTTTTAAAAATTACACATTTCAATGATAAAATTGATGATATAATAATTGATTACAAATTAGTTCTTATTACTCAATTTATATTGTATTTTATAATAAAATTAACGTATGATTATTATTAACACACACATGTTTTACGGCTGATGAAACATTACTGTTGGTGCAAACTGTAAACAGACGATTTTCGTTTTTGATGTTTGTTGTTACTGTTGTTGTTCTTGTTTCAAATGGGAGAAGAATACAGACGGTATAAGGTTGATGCCCTTTTAATTCGTTATAGAAATAAAATTATTATTTTTTAATCAATTTCATAAATAAATTTCTAATAATTTTGAAATTAATGTATAGATTATTGTGGATTATTATAAACAGGTGGTTTTAATTAAATTTTCTCCAGTTTAAATATAAACGTATTCAAGATAAAGGTTTTTGAGCTCTATAGTCTGATTATTCATTCATTATAGTCTGATTAAATATTTTTATAATGAATCATTTTATTTGTTCGTCAATAGTATAGAACTGCAATTAAATTTATGTAATTTCGTAATGTTAATTGTGAAAGTTTGGGGAATTTTTGTATTTTTAATTATAATTTCGAGACAATGATTTAAAAAAAAATTAAGAATTTGCTACAATGGTCTTTCTTCTTAAATTATCAATTTTGTTAATCGGTTAAAAAGGCACAATTTAAATATTTTTGAGGATCTTTGTCCTCAATTTTACAATTTGGAAGGTGTTTTAGTTAGATTTGATCGATTTTTGAATTGAATTGCCAACTTTTATACCAATTTTGAGAAGTTTCTATTCAAAATTGTCAATTTCTCTGATAAAATCTATGATTAAATCATCAAATAGGTAAAATTTGGAAATTTCTAGTCTGAGACATTTTTGTAATAAATCATCAGTTTTTTCTTCTAAAATAAAATTGAGTGAATTTATAGAGAAAGGCAATTTAGACATTTTGGTCTATTTTAGAGTTGAATTTCGGATTTTGGAAATTGTTTAAAAATTTAATTTGTGAAATTCAAACACTTGTATTTAATTTTAGTGGCAAATATTTGAGATTAAGATGTTTTTGTATTTTTTAAATTGTTAATTATCAACAAATTTGATTAGAAAATCGTTTTAATTGTTGTTTATTTGAGAATTTAAGCCTTTATTTTGAAATATTTGTTTTCAAACATCAGTTTCTAGAGAATTTGTCTCGTAAATATCAAGGAAATAAAATTTAATCATTAACTTATTGACTTCGGATAAGTTAGAAACTTTAAACTTTATGAGTTGAACTCCCGATTTTCAATATGGATTTTGGAATGTTCAGTTTTAAATCTTCGAATTTTGAGCTAGTTCTTGAAAAATTCCTATTTAAATCTTGAACTGTACAAGGGCAATTTCAATAAATTGTGTGCTTGGGGACGAGGTAGATCTCAGGATTTTCACCGGCGCAAATGTGAGTTTGTAACTTGCGATTTCTCGGTACTACGACAACCGGAAATAAATTTTTGAAAACTGCATTTCTTATAGAACCCAACGGTTTTTCCGGTTTTTCAAAATATTGATACAAATTTGAATTACAAAGGAAAATTTAACAGCATGTTTTTTTTGGTATTTTTGAACAATTTCTCTTATAACTTGGCCAATTTTGATTATTTTGCCAAAATTCTTGTACTGTTAGATAGCAAATGAAAAGTTCTTTTTAAATATTGAAGAAATTTTCCAATTCGGCCGTTAGTTTGCCGGAAAATTAAAAAAACGTCTGGGAGGAAATATAAGAAATGGGCAGTTTTTATTTTACAACATTAACCAACCCCTCATTCGAAACCTGATACAAAAGCCGAGGGGAAAGCGAAGGCTTTTTTTTGAAAATTTGAAAATTGCCTGGATTATCGCGGAAAATTCGATTTGATTTTCCGGCACTGTTTTCACTTACAAAAATTAATAATTTTGCTTTGAAATCCATACGGTTAGGACGATAATTTTGTTCTCTTTCCAATTGGNGGCTCATTATTTTTGTAAAAAATTGATTTCCGAAGAAAATTGAGTGGAAATCCAGATGTTTTCTTAATTTTCCCGGAAAACTAACAACGAAATTGGAAAATTTCTTAAATATTTAAAAAGAACTTTTAATTACAAGAATTTTTGCAAAATAATCAAAATTGGGCAAGTTATACGAGAAAATACGACAAAAACATGTTAGATTTTCGTCTGTAATCAAATTTGTATCAACATTTTGAAAAACCGGAAAAACTATTGGATTCTACAAGAAATGCGGTTTTCAAAAATTTTCTAAAGAATTTGCTACTAAAACATAAAAAAATGAGATATTTTAGCTAAATTTCCACGTAAAACTCTAATTTTCTAATCGATTTTACACGAAATTTTTATTTTAAATCATCGCATAGAGTTGAGTAATGGTAAAACTACAATTTTAACACGATTAATCGGCTTTTAAACTATATTCTATTCAAGATTTAATCAATTATGTGAAAGAATTTTGTGTATTGTCAAAATAAAAAGATTCATTAAACAATCGTAGACCTGAATTCTTCAATTTCAATCTAGTTTTTACGATACAACTACACTAAATTAACAATTTTTTCAACTTTCAAGACCAACAAACAATTAATTTTCGGTATATTTTCAAAGAACTTGCTTCAATACACAAAAGAATGGTTTCTCTTGTAGAAAATGTTGAATAAACAAAATTTTCGATCCAATTCGAAATTGATTCTCTCATTAACGAACCAAAAGAGTTTAAATACGAGCTATAATTAATAATTCATTGGAATTATAGTTTTTAATAAAATTTATAAACATACAATATTGATCGTAAGGTTAATTGTTGCTTAAAGATAAAAGTTTCACCAATAATCATACACTTTCTTTTTTTCTAGTATTTTCACCCTCTCTCTATACTTTTCTCTAAACATTTTATTATTTTTATTTAATTTTCATTTGAAAACATAAAAACTATGAAAATTGAAGAAAATTATGCACATACACGTTCATATATATCTACAATTTTATACAAATAATAAAACAAGGTGATAAAGGTTAACTATATACACACTTTTAAAATAAAATAAAAATAATAATAGAAAAGCGTAGATTTCTTTTTCTAATAAGTATAAAAAAGGCAAATTGTAGGCAATTATTAGACAATACAATTTAAACAAAAACCTTCAAATCTACCTCCTCTTCAATCAATTACAACATTTCTATATATGAATAACAACAACAAAAAGAAACCTCTCTAAATTGGACATTTACTCGATCTTCCCTCGAATATACACCTACAATTCTAGAATTATTGATCGATTCAAACAACATGCAACAGTATAGGTCAGTTGGTCAATTCAATTTAATGTTTATTTTTTATTTTTTTTATTAATTTAACGAGACACAAAAACGGGAATAACAATAAAATACGTGAAGTGTAATAATAAATATGTAAACGAACCGGATGTATATGGGGAAGCAACCATGTGTAACTTTACATAAACCATACGATACATACTGTATTATATCCAATACAATTTAACTATTTACAATTAATTAATTATAAGAGAAAGAAAAACAGAGAAACTAAAGTAAATTAAAGCCGGATGTTAGAATTTAATTTTAGAAAAAATTCCAATCGAAATTTAGTCAACAATAATCAATTTATTGCAAAAAAAACGGATTTAATTAATAAAATAGAGTGGAGAATAATAAAGTCAATTATTATTATCAACAATAATAACAATAATAGAATAACTGTGGAGTTATTTTAAATAAATTGATTGTAGCTTTCTATTAATACAAAATTGAATAGAAATCTACAAAGATTTTTCAACTGTTAATCCACAGATAAAATCAAGATAATTTGTAATTACACCAATAATTAAAAACAATATTATATCGGATGTTCGATCAATATAGCTATTGAATCAAAAAATCAACGTGGCTATATTTGTTTCATCACTATAGTAACGTATTTGAAACAACCAATCAACTAACGTTTTTTATTTTATTGGACGTCATTACAATACGGTTGC
The DNA here is from genome assembly GCA_013841185.1 of Hycleus phaleratus. Lineage (NCBI taxonomy): Eukaryota > Metazoa > Arthropoda > Insecta > Coleoptera > Meloidae > Hycleus > Hycleus phaleratus. The sequence goes on along the minus strand of JACDRP010001258.1, from coordinate 6,638 downwards.
TATAGCAATGAACAATTGTTTAATCTATAGAGGCTGTACCAATGCAATATCAGCTTGCAATTGGTTAAATTATTAGAGGAAAATCTATTGTTCCGGGTCAAAAGTCGGAAAAAAGTAAGGTTTAAAATCAACGATTTCTCGTTCAATTTTCACTGAAAATTCAAGTATTTGGGCTCATTTGAAAGAGCATTTCAAGCTGTCCAAGAAACACTCCATATCTTTTCGAAAATGTGGTGAAAATTTTAAGTTACAAATGAAAATCTAGAAGCGTGTATTTTCCCTATTTTACCTCAATTCAGCTAATAATAATTTTTTTGTAACGACCATCGATAGCAAATTGAAAGAGCTTTCCGGTTGTGTTTGAAATTTTCCGATCGGTTCGGTAGTTTTCCGGAAAATTAAGAAAAACGAAGAATTTAGACGTATTTTGAAAGACAGATAGTTGAATGTCATATTTTATGAAAGCTAATAGTGGAGTTTTGAAAATTCGAGGAAATTCTCTCTGATTTTAGGGAAATTCGTTAGCCATTTTCACCTGTTAATTGTTTTGCATCGATTTTTTTTTCAGATTGCACGCGATTCTTTGTAGTTTAAATCTGTACTATTGGTATGTGAAAATTTTACTGATTTTCTCGGAAAAATCGGCTATAAGGAACGTCAATTTGTAGTGAATAGTAGTGCATAGATGGTGCTGTCGTCGAAACTGTAATCGGTAAGTGCTCTACTTTATCATTGTGTGCGACGTTGCCTTCTTTAAAATTTTACAGTTTTTCTCAATTTTCCGGAAAACTACTGAACCGATCTGAAAATTTCTAACACAGCTGGAAAGTTCTTTCAATTTGCTATCGATGGCTGTTATATTTATTGCAAAAAAATTATTATTAGCGGAACTGAGGTAAAATAAAGAAAATACAAAATAGATTTTCATTTATAACTTAAAATTTTCAAAACATTTTCCAAAAGTGTTTGTTAAATAGCTTGAAATGCTCGTTCAAATGAGTCCAAAAACTTAGTTGGTATATTTTTCAAGACACCTTGTATAATTGAGTTGAAATACCATGTATGTCATGCTATTCCTCTTCGCAGTAGCCTATGACTTTATGAACGTAGGTCAGCTTCTTGTTTCGGCTTGATAATCTGCATTATCGACAATCTGTTGAAACAAAACGATGTCGGTAATGCAGATTATTAAGTTGAAACAAGAAACAAAGTCATAGGTACGTCAAATTGGGGATACCTTGTAGATTCTATTAATTGTAATCCTACGAAATGTTTGTTGAAAGTGAAATCGTTGTAATCAATTTTGATTATTATTTTTTTAATCGTAGTCTCTATTATTTTACTAAACGATGAAAGCTATTGATTTCATCATTTAATAAATAAATAAATAAATAAATAAATAAAAATTATACAAAATCATTGAATTTACTGTTCATTCTTTGTCCAATTATTGAAGGACCACAAAAACAAAAAAATAATTAACAAATCATCAACACGTAACGTTTTAATACCACCAATCTCTTCCGGATTGTGAGCCAATTGAGTAATTCATGATAAATCTACATCTACATACATAAAAGACCAAAAAAGCAACAATTTTGTTAATCGAAAACTTCAAAGAAAAACGTTCCGGTCTAGAGAGATAATTGTAGTTTTTTTCCCCCCACCGCCCTGTAATTCATCAAATAAATGGTGAAAGTTTTTCCAATCTTTTGAAAATCAACTGTAAACTTCAAACATGTTTCTAGTATTATGTTTCAAAGAAAAAAAACGTACCATTTTTGATATTTTCATCCGTTATTTTAAAAGAAAAACGTGGGTAATTTACCTGTTTTTTGTTTAATTTCTAAAATTGTAATTCTAATTTATTTTAATAATTTTCACTTTTATTCAACCTTTTGACAATTAAAAAAAATAAAAATTCCGTGTTAAAATTAGAACAGAGTTAACATGAAAGTTATTAAATAAGAAAATCTTAAAAAAAAAAAAGAAACGGGTGATATTTTTTCACTTTCCCTGTAATAGATAAACTAATTAAATATGTAGAACATTAATATACAAGGTGTCCCACTAAGAATACAACCACAACTCTAACTATAGCGTGTATAAAGATATTTCACCTCACAGTTGGCCATGTTTGAATTATATAATGTCTTAGATTGATTTATAATTTATTATATTTGATATAATGATAGACATAGCCAACTGCTGCATGTTATTCGATTGTTCTCATTGTTGAAAAATTCCTCTTTGTAGTAGCCTATGATTTTGCGAACGTGTCAGTTTTTTGTTTCAACAGATTGTCGGTAATGCAGATTACTAAACTGAATTAAGAAGCTACATTCACAAAATCATAGTCTACTGCGAATAGTTGAAAAAAGTGGCAAATTTGGGTGAATACCAATCAAATTGCGGCATTACCAAAACATAGCCTACTTCAAGATAGAATCAGTTGTACGCCCTGTATATTAAAACGTGAAAATAATGAGGAATAGAAACGATAACAAATGTAGAAAGTAATCTTTTTTATTGTTGTTTATATTCCGGATATTTTAATAAATTAAGCAATTATCGATTTAAAAAAAATTACAAGGAAATCATTTTATACAAAATTTACATATTTAGTGCATATTAAAAACAAAACATTAACGGATATCCTTGATTAAATCAATCATTCTTTAATATTTCCCTATACATGCTATTCCTTGTCGCAGTAGCCTATGATTGTAAACATAGATAAACTTCTTCAACTTTATAGATCTGCATTACCGACAATCTATTGAAACAAAACGATGTCGGTAATGCAGATTATTTATTTGAAACAAAAAACTCATAGCACATATGGTATAATATACAGGATGATTCAATAATTAATCGAATATAACGAATATAAAATCAAGAAATTTTCCAATTGATCACCCTGTATATAACTGAATTTTTATTACAAAAAGAAAAGAAAATCTAATAATGAATGAGTGAAAGGAATTGCACACACTGTAATTCTATTGTGACGATATTTTCCTGTGACATTCTATTTAATATAAATAAATAAATAGAAATAAACAAATAATAAGAATTGCCAATTGTTTATTGCTCTATTGTTTAATAGAGTAGCATAATTATTAGAAAAAACTAGTAGAATATTGTTTTTTTTTTTTGGATTTTTTCTTGGTTTAAATACAGGGGAAATCAAATAAAATCAAACATGATTTGACTTGTTTTAACCTACTTCTCTAATTCTATTTGTAATTTAAAATACAAGAAAGTAGTATTGTCAACTATCTAATATTTAAAACAATATTGGTATTCTTTTGATGTTTTATAACAATTTCTATATATAGAAAAAATATACAAGATAAAAAAAAATAATAGATATTAAAAGGTATATTGACGATATAGTGACCGTTATTGGATGGGTTACTGGGGCTTTAGGCCACAACATTCAAAACCGGCTATATTGAAAATTCCTGTTTTTTTTCTTCCTCTACTAGTCTACAACATTTAAAAAAAAAATAATAATATCGACCGGAAAAACGGTAATATTCGTACCAACTCCCTATTCGGAATAGTAAATTAACAGAAGACACGCAAGATTATCCCATTAATTTTCTAAATTAAATAAATACGGTCCTGTCTAATTTTTAAAAAATAGATCAGGATTATATTCCTCATGTAATAGATAGAGATGGTTTCCTGTTATTTGATTGGATGCTGGATAGGTACAGTTTTACAATAAATATAATTGTTCCGTTAATTTAGTGATCTAACCTAAGTTTTTTTTTTTATAAATTTGTTATATTGTCAATCAAAATTATTTATTTATTCCATCTACATCGCTTAATCCATTAAAAAAGAAAGTAAAATCAAATAATGTTTTTTTTGATATAAATACATATCAAAATCTAGGTCAAATCAATAAATCCAACATTGTTAAATTCCATTAATTCTACCTATTTTTACAATAATCTATTATGAATAGAAATAAAGATCAAGATAAGTATTTGTAGAGAATAGAAATATTTCTATAGAGAGGGTCTACTGTAATTTTCGTCAACAAATCCAATATTTAGCGTACCAGTCTCCAATGTGGAGTGATTATCGATTTTTTTCCTCCATCTACTCTGTAAATTCGAAAATATCCATACTTTTATAATAAAGAAATTGTATATATTTTTTTTTAAATGTTATTCATGGTTTTCTAGGAGTTTTCTACCCGAAAAAAACCAATGAAAGTATTCTTTTATTGCTTTTACGGCGAAAAATCTCTATAATTGAATAGAAATTCGGTAATTTAGATTACTTTCAAACAAATTTGTCGAATAAACACAAAAAACAAGGTTATTTTAATGTAAAATTTACAACAAAGGTTATTTAAATTTAAATTTTTATTCCTACAATACGCAAATATCCCCATTAAAAATATACAAAAAAAAAGTGATGCCACAACTAGGATTCGAACCACAAACTATTTTATATCAATTATTTTAAGAAATAATATCGCGCTAGATTGAAGTATACAGGTTCAAATCTAGGTAATGTTAACGTTTTTTTTTCGCGTTAATAAATAAACAATTTATACAACATATGTATGTAGATTAATTGTTGATTAATTTATTAATTGAATTATATAAAACGATTACCGTTAACTACAGTAAATTTAACGGATATTAAAAATAGATAGAATATAAAGAAACGCTCTCATTGTTTTTTTTTTCGATTTACAATCATTAATTAATTCAATATTAACGATATAACAGGTGTCCAAACAAATCAATATAATCGATATGAAAGTTACCTAATCAATAATTATTTTGTTGACCGATTTATCAGTTGTTATTTTAAATATTTTTTATTACTATCGATTAATTTAAATTTTATCGATAATAGGTCAATTTTTATTTTAAAATTCATTATTTTTCTTCTACTATAAAAAAATTTAAAGCTAAAACAAATAAGTGGACCACAAAGTCACTATTTTCCATCTATCTCTTTATATTTTGATGAATTAGACTGAATCTAATTATTGTTTATTATTTATTTATTTATTTATCTAACTATAAAGATATATCTGATTATTTGCTAAATTAGTAATTATTTTAATTCAATTAAGGTTAAAACTTATACTCAATCTAAGTGGACTTGGCCTTAATTTTGTGTGTAAAAAAAAATTAACTGTAAAATACAGAGTGTGCCAACTATTTATGGGTAATTATAATCCTAATAGTTGAGACATCCTGTATATAAAACAACATCTAGAATGGTAAATATTCCTTCTTTTAGTAGGCCATGATTTGGTAACGTAGAGTCGTAGATTGCTTCATAATTTAATAAATTTGAGTGTCGGAAGATAGCTACGACACTACATACTAAAACCATAATTAAATTAATTATAATTAGATTAATGAGAGATCTATCAATTTTTGCGATATTTGATATTTTTTGTTTCTATTATAATTAATTAAGAAATACCATTTTTTTTTTGAATAAAAAATTCAATTAATTAACAACAGAAGGTTGATTTTTTCGGTTATTCATATTTCTAAAGACAAAAGAATCATGTTAATGGAATCAAATCGTTTAGACCTTGATTATTTTTTCTCTACCTGTATATTTAGTTACGTTTCACTGTAATTAAATATTTTCTATTTTGTTTGTTTTTTCAATAAAATTAATATCTATCAATGTAATATTATTCTATATTATTACTGCCCTTATATTAAATACTACAACCCTAATTTATTCCAAATTAAATATATTTAACATGTGAAATAAAAGCAATTATAGTTGGTACCCGTATTTGGTAACTTCTCTTCATTTAAAGGCAACCAGTAGGATTTGTGAAATAATTAATGTCCTCATTGTTGTTGCCAAGCGAAATTGTATAATTTTTTTTATGAAAATTCTCACGTTATAATTAATTATTTATAAGGAAGACGAGAAGAAATTAATGATAATCAAAAATAAAGAAATACACAAATTTCACATTTTTGTTATTTTTATTTTATCAAAATTACCACATCAACCAACAACAAATATAATTAAATATTGATTAAGTTAATGGAAGTTTTTCCCCTATTATTAATTGATAAGGGTAATTTATTTAAAATGAGCAAATTGTTTGTTATAAATAATTACATTTCTATAAATAAACAAGGTAAGAGTATTTTCATTTCACAATTGGTTATGCTTTTAGTAAATAGTGTCGTAGCTTGTTTCATACCTATTTTATTAAATTAGTCATTTGTTAATATCTTTTTCAACTGTCTGCATAACCAAAAACATGGCTAAATGCGTTATACAACCTGAAGAAAGATTAGTAAATGTATATACAGGGTGTTCTATTCTCATTTTATTTAGTTTAATAGTAAACTAAAATATTGGATAAATTTTGTACGGTTAGAACTTATATATTTTCAAATCGGAACAATAAATAGAAGGATGTTAAAGTATAACAATTTTTTTATTTTCCAACGGATTTCAATATTCTAAACGGTATTTAAAAGGGCATTTGTAGGAGGAGGGAAGTGTGTATCTAATTTTTGGAAATTCAGATGTAATCTAGAGTTACAGACGGAAATATAGAAGCATAGTTTATCAGTAATTTTCAATTTTCTACAGCAACAATGGTACCGTTGGAA
>JACDRP010001257.1:0-10934 GCA_013841185.1 Hycleus phaleratus | reverse complement strand
ACGAAAAGGCAATGAATTCAATTCAAATTCAATAGACAAAACAGGTTTTTTCACGGTGAAAACAATCCAGAACCTTAGTAATTGAGTGAAATTTTTCAAGACTTCCGAGGAATTTTCCAAATAGTTGTTTTTTTTACGATTTGAATTTAAAGAGCCAAGTCTTGTTTTCAGGAATTATTCACAAAAAGTGATAAAAATTAATCATTTACAGTAAAATGGTCTTAAAACTCGACTCACGATTCTTTAAGAAATTTTGTCAAGTACCGGTAGTGCCTCAAAATTTGGGCTTACAATCAAAAATCCTGCTGAAAAGCGACTTTTACGATTCGGTATCAATATTGAAACGAACTAAATAAAAATATTGAACAGATCTTGAGTTTTCAAATTTACACATTCATGAAAGACCGACTGTAGTTTTTTCTATTTGTATTCGAAAAATTGCGAAATATCCACCGAAATATCGAAAATAAGACAATAATATAGATTGTATGGTAGTACGAACACGGTAGCGGAATTTTGACTAATTGTTTGAGATTTCCATATGAATGAGATAATGAAATATGGTAACATTAATATGGATATATGCTCGAAAGCGAACTGTAAGCAGTCCGTGTTGACCCTGTATGTGTACGTATATTTTAGTAGATTTCCAACCCTAACAATCATCACCATAAAGACCAATTCTCACAAAACTGGGCAATCTCTATGTATGAGATTTTGCGTTAATTTGCATAAAATGTGTCTCAGTGATTCATATATCTTATTGTATATGATATACGATTTCTGTTTTGGTCCTTGTTCAAACTTAAAAAAAATTATATTCGTATATTTGAAAAGGAATCTAATTGATTAATTCCCAATTAATAACAACAAAACTAGACGAAAAACCAATAAATTGCAATTTTATTTTATAAATTACTCAATTAATAATAAAACAGAAAATTTATTGTTTTATTTAACCAGTTATTGTCCGGTATCTGTATGTAAATGAAAATCCGTTGGCTTTTCAGCCAGCCTGTCGTCCGGCACGGGTCACTTGTTATAGAGTTTGTTATTGAAAGGAAACCGGCCCATTAATTTAAAGAGTACAATGGCGGCAGGAAAGCACATGTTAAGTTTAGTTTGTTAATTACGATGTTACACACAATGGTGGCACATCCGCGCAACCATTGCCGGAAATGTGCCGCTCGTTGCTTTAACCCGAAACTCACCCCTTCAACAACAACACACCAACCAAACCAACAACTTTTCCACAATTCTCGTGGAACAACATTGAGAAAATTCCAAATGCAAAAACAATAGTTATGGCAACTTTCAGATTGTCGCCAGGAAAAGTTGATATCTCTAACTTATGTTATTTTAAAGTAAACAAATCTGTGAGAATTTCCCCGACAATTATCACAACAACAATACGAAATTGCGTTATTTTTATAGTTGTTGTTGTTTTAAATAATAATAACATCGTTGCTTTTACGTATACAACAAAACCCGACAATAATAAGGTATTTTGCATGTTTATTGGGTTGAAATGGAAGCTATTTAAAGTGTCCCCGGGCGGCTGTTGGTTGCTCTACGCCGCCACCACCACAATAAACGACACGCGCCTAACCCTGTTAGGTGGGTCGCTTAACTTACAATTCGCAAAATGTATAGGTGTGGATGATTTGAAACACTCAAGGGTGGCTCGTTTACAACCCCAATACAATTATAAATTCTACAATTGTTTGTTTATCGGTTTTTGTTGTTTTAATACTGAAATTTGTTGAATTTTAATGTACAATTAAAATACTGTTCCCTAATCCAACTTACTTAACAACATTGTTGTTCTCGTAATTGAATACGGACGAGAAAATTTCTATTAAAATGCATATTTTGTAATAGAATTGAAATTTACTTAAACCACCCCGAAAATGGAACAAAAACCGACAATCTTTCAGGGGGTAAAATACAAAATAAAAAATCACAACAACAATATAAAATAAATCACACAGAAAGATAGGATGCTCCCTTGAGTATTACCGTATAGGAAAAATTTAAATATTATAACAGAAAGTTGATTCTCGACTATAACAACAAACCAATATGTGTACAGACCCTGGACAAATAGCTTTTAGAAAATATGGACCTTTAAATATTGTGTTGCCGCCTATATTAGAACTAAGAAGAAAAATCGGTAGTTTCATCTTGAATCATCATCCACCCTATTTCCACGTAAAAGCCACTCAATTATCGATAAAAATTTCCAATAATTGATAACGCAAAATAATCGGCTTTGTGCTACCGGGTAACCAACAATGATACAAGTCGAGTTGAAGATATCGAATCTAACATACAAGAGCGGAGTTGTTTCGGTTGATTATCTGAATAGCCGTAGGTTGTTATTTCCACTTCCACTCTCGTTCTCTAGCTGTCGAGTTGTTTCATTCTATATTACACAACAACCAACCCCTAAGTCGCTAAACGATTTATAATAGCCAAATACATTTGACGATACTCGAGCCACTCTATTGTTGTTTTGTGTTGTGTATTTACCCAGAAAAATTTCCAAGATTTAATAAAATTAAAACAATTTCTTGTACAATTTTAGAATTTCCCATGTCAGGATATATGTACAGTACAAAATGTTCACGTACACATTCAACTAGAACAGGATGTAATAAAGTAAGAGACCAATTAGCATGTTAATGTTCAGATATGAGCAATTAGTATAAGGAGACGAGCTACTTCCACTTAAGGGAGTAGTCGCGAGACAGAACAACTAAGCTTCGCACAAGCTTGGAATATTCAAATAGGACACGAACGTTCATCTACGCTGTTAAAACAACACAATTATTGTGGAATTTTTGCGAAAAACCACCAAAAATTTAGCGAAATTTTAGACGAATCGACCCGGCGCCTCCACCATTTTTCAACTAGTAATCGTAATTTTATTGCAATTTTGGTTTTTTATTTGCAATTTTTGCCCAATTTTACAATTTTTCCAGTGTATTTACAACACAAAGCACGTTGATCTTGGCGTGTGTAAAGCAATTAAGCATCTCATCTCTAATTAAAACCGAAACGGCGTATCTTAACGCGAAGTCGTCGCAATATCTCCACATTTAAGAAAATCTGATATCGTTTTATTGTTTGATATTCAAATATTGTCGGCATTTTGAATTAATACGAAAATTTTGAACGTTGTTGTCTTGTTTGCGATGATTGATTTAGAAATTTGGTATAAAATTCGTGGTGGTTTCTCGATTTTGTTCGTTGTTGTAGATGTGAGTTTATACGAAAATCAGTTCCGGAACGGCAATCACCATTGACAGATTTATGAAAATATTTGTTGGAAACGGCAGTTATTTTAAATATTCGTCGGGATCATTCGATTATGTAGAATATTCAATAGAAAAACAAGATCGTCGCTTTTTCCCCGTCTTCTTTTTTCTCTACATATTTGTTTTGTTGAAATTCCCAATCAATATGAGCAATATACAAACAAGACGAATAACACAATTCGATTATTATTAAATGGGAAATTATTGGCAGTTATCTATTTTTATCGCAATCTTCCCCTTATTCTCTCTATCTCCGCTATTAGAATCCCAGTCTACTTTTAATTTGTAAGAAACTAGAAAACAATTACATTTTATTAGATAAGTTCAGTATAACAATAACCGCCTTGAAATTTTATATAGTCCGCTCTCTACTATCATTTTATGATACCGATTGCCTCAAGGGACCAATCACGTTTTAAACTAGACCACTACGCCATATTTGTATCATAAACCAATGACAATTAGCTATAAAACGTTTATTGCAACGAAACGAGGTCCTGGAACGCATTAAAAAACATCTTTGTATCGCTACAAAATTACTTTACAATCTTCAACGACAAAACAAATAAAAACCGACCGTAAATCGAATAATTTACATCAAAATTACAAAAATTTTACCCAACTCAACCCCGAAAAAACGAAATTTGCCCCTTGAATCAACCCAGATTTTCCAAAAGAAACTTTAAATTTTCAAACAACTACTCTAGCACCATCTCTACTACTAAAACCGAACTAAAACGCAGCTTTCTATCAATTTTAATAAATAAAACCTATTATAGATGGCGCTATAATCAATCCTGAAATTTCCACCTACTTTACTGAAACTAAATTGGACGCTGAAACGATTTGAGTACTGAAACCGACAATAGATGGCGTGTTATTTGTTCGATTTGAAAAATCGACAATTTCTTACAAATTTAACGCAATTCATTTGCTTAATTAGATTAAATTAAAGAAATTAAACAACTGTCTAATCTTTCAATTTTAATTCGATAATGTGGTTTAAAATTGAGTAAGATTCATTCGAGTTTATTGATTAAACAAACCGTCTTTTAATTTGCTGTTTCGTTACATGTAAGTATTTTTAGCAATAAATTATCAATTTCTGATAATACAGGGGCCCCATTTAGACTTGCCGTCAATTGTATACCAATTATGTGACTTTAAATAGAATTCTCTTGTTTTATATTTAGTTTCGTAGCTATATATTTTAATTGAAATTTAATGAAAATAATAAACGCAATCAAGGTTCTGATTTTCGTTGAAATTCTCGTTTTAAACTAGAGAGAACTAGATCGGTCTTGTACACAAGTTTTGTTCTAAATAATTATTCTTTCATTATTGTTATAAAATAGAGTACAAATCCTCAAACAATAGCGACATTATTTAAATAAAATCAAAGTGTATTGTTAGGAAACTGTAACCAAAAATTGTATTAGCCATTTTATACAGGCTGTCTCAAATACGCTTATATCTTCGATTTAAACTAGATTGAAACGAACAATCACAAATATAATCAGATTTAAAGTATTTTAAGTATATGAATAAATCTACGACACTATGTAACAAAGCTACAGCAAACTGCGAAGGAAACTAACGTCTAAATCACCACTGATTCTCGCATAGTAGTTGGCGTAATGTCGTAACTTTATTCGGCCACTTGTCACGTGTCAAATTCAATAAAGTATGAACAAAGCTACGATACTAACTAAACAATTTTTAACTGAATTGTACCGTATAAGGTGTTTTGTTTCTTATGGGGCAATCATTATGGGACACGCTGTAGCTAAATAAAACTGTTCTTTTCTCCAACAAATGTTGTCTCCATGACCGTGAATGTGACGCTTTTTCTAATAAAAATAAATTTGTAAAATTCTGACGTAATTTCAATTTTTTTGGCACCAAATTTATTTACGTCTTCCAATAATATGGGTAACACACCTACTGAAGATATTTTTATAAATTTTACTGTTAATTTAAATATAGATCGATGGAAATTTTCCACAATTTCCTAAATATTTATTCGAAATCAAATTAAATGGAAAATAACAAAAAATAGATGATTATAACAGGAAAAAGCTAGAAAATGCAATTAGAAATCAAGTGGGTGTTGAATTGTTTATAAGCTATCTCTCTCCAAATCATCTATTTTTATATCGCACTTTCTCTATATGGCGCTGCATCCTTATTTAAATCGCCCGGTATAACAGACATACCGGCTCAATCTCGATATAACAGTCACTGTGTGATAATAAAATTATTGAATGTGATAACAGAGATAACGGATTATTTACATTGATTTTATTATAAATATAGAAATTGTTTTAATGCGTAAAAAATGTTTGCGGATAGTTGCATTGATTGGTCAAAGTTGGCCATTTAAAGTAACCCAATAAAGGATAGAAATATATAGGAAGTTTACAGTTAGAATAAGATGGGTATATGTTGTTGTTTTGTTTCTTCCCTACAGGAAGATGACAAGTGACGTTTTGTAAACTAACCTCAATTGACGTTTCGCCCTTTTGATCAACTTTTATCAAATGTAAGTTGTTTATTAATTATTTGTAGATTAATTTCCAAGAAATTCCATTTTCTTAAATTAAAATTCTCCGATTTTCATTGATAATAATCGAATTAGGTCACACAAATTGTTGTTTTATAAATTTTTCTTGTAATTTTTTGATAGGAGAAATATTTGTTGAACGTGCCCCAATAATGATGGACAATGGAAATTCTAGATTACAGTTCTAGATAGCTCTATCCTTGTTTATTGTGACATAATCCAGGGAGTTGCGTCCCAGAATCACCGGTACACTGCCTTTCCCCCCAACTACCCCCGGTTTTTCCCCAATACAGTTCATTGTAGGTCTCTAGATTTGGTAAGAGACGCGATCGATAATTTCGCATTCATACTTCCTATAAACACACAACAAATACCGTTGTTGTTGTTTTATAAGTGTGCTAAATTTTTAACGATACAACAATGGCTTATAATCAGGTAAAATGTGCTAATATTGATTGTTATTGTTATCAATATTCAATGCTTATTGTGTTTTTATTTGTTTGTATTGTTGCAGATTTGTAGCGTTGTGTTGTAGGGGAATAAAGTGAATACAGTTTTAAGGGTAGAAGATTGCCACAAGACTTCAAAAAGGGGCAACAGTGGTGTCATTTTGAAGGGTGGTATCGAACAGCCACATGCTAAAATTGCGGCTGGTTTCCACACATTTCTTAAAACAACCATAGATATTGCAATGTGTCGGGATAGGGATATGAACCCGTTCATTTAAAGATCATTAAATTTATACAATTAAAACAAAACTAATTTTAAAAAGTAAAAAATCATCAAATTCATCATTAGAAATAACATAATCATCTCGTAAATTACAAATTTAATACATATAAAGCATACTTCCCCCCCAAAGCTCTCTCTCCATTTTTATTAATTATTAGAATCAATATTTGGTTTGCATTTTCTTTTTGTTAATTGAGAAGAAAAATTTGGCTATTATTGGTCTTGTTTATACGGCAGGAACTGCATTATCATGTAAGTATTCATATCAATATTTTGTTACGTAATAATCGTTATTTATTGTTTCGTTGTTTTGATACGAAAACATCTGTTTAGTAATATTCAAATTATAAATATTTAATTTATATTCGGATATGTGAGAAAATAAAAAATTTTAGTGCGTCTATAATTGGCATTTCTATTTTGGCACCAATCTCATACAGGGTGGATTTTTCAATTTTCTAAATTTAATATTTCAACATTTACGCATTAAATTTTATTACATTACTGTTATTGTTTCGAAAACTTGAAGGTTGCTCCAAATTATTATCAAACAGAAACAATTACATCTTATTTTGGGCATAAAATTAGTGAATTTCTATCAATTATTATTATCAAATTTTAATGGTGAGTAGTCTATTCGGCAAAATTAATAAGGATAGAAATCGAATTTAGATGAATTATAGAGAATTAGAAAAGTTGTTCGATTTTATTGTTTAATTAAAGAATGCTCTGTAATTTGACGACAATTGAAAAATCGATAAAACCATCGAGTTATTCAACTGTAATTTCAAGTGAAACACTTCAACTCGACAATAATTTCCTATAATTGACTTTTAGAAAATTATTAGATTGAATTTCCACTAGTCGACTATTTCAAAAATTATTTGCTTGATTGACCTTATGTCCAATTCATATAAGGTTAAAATTAAAAAAGTTATTTCATGTTAATTGTCGGTAGATAATGCAAAAAATTGTGGTTAATTTTAGCAAATAAAGGTCAAATTTTATACTCGAATTAGAGATTAATTAGCCAAAACCGTAAGGTCTAATTTTATTTTAAAAAAAAATTACGTCGTTACACACTTGTAGATTATTGATTTTTGACCCTTATTATACATTGTAGTGGATAATTCTAGAATTAAACTGTTGACTAACTGAAGGGGTGTTGGGATAGTCGTGACGACCCTGAATGTTTGCTACTTTATGACTTCTTAATCGGTGTTTAGCCTGCAAAAAGCCCAGATTGCGTGCCCAAATTTAAAGATAAAATTTATTGCGAGTTTTCTAATTTTTAACAAAAAAAATTAATTGTTCACGTTTTGATTTCAGTGGCCATTAGGGTTTGAGTACGAATACAATGAAAGGGCCTACACGTAAAGACGATAATTTAACAACAGCACAATTACAACAAAAGTCAATAATAACAAATCGTCAAGATAGTAAAGAAATAATGAAACAACAACAACAACCACCTGTGACTTACGATGAAGCTAAAGCTTCATGTAAAGCACGTAAACGTAAAGAACGTCAAGAAAGTATCAGTTCAATATGTCAAGAACGTAAAGTAATAAGATCGAATAGTGAAGAACGTCCAATTCAAAGGAAATATTTCGATAATAATAAAACAACAATACGACGTGTATCTAGTAGTGAAGATTTCCAAAAACGACAACAAAAAGAAATCAAAATTATTAGTTTAACATTAATTAATGAAAAAATTCAAACAACAATTACAAATCAAGATGAACAAACAAATTTAACAAATAGTAATGAGAATATATTAAGTTATGATGATTATGAACATGAACGTAGACGTTCAAATGAACGTTTCTCTAAACCGTTAACGTTAAAAAATCGTAAACATAAAACACGTAAATCGAAAATTCGATGTTTATCGAAACCAAAATTTCGACCAGAATTAACAAACGATGACAAAGATACAAATGATAGTGAAATTGTTGGAAATTTTTTACAATTACACAACGATAATAGTGGTAATAATAAAGATAAAGAACGTTCACCTAGTCCTATATGTAGTAAAATCAACAATAATAATGATGATGATAATAATTTTACACCAAATATTGATTTGTCAACTTTACATGAACAAGTCGATTGTTCTGAACCGTTATTATCGTGTGCAAATCATCAAATTAATGAAAATACTGAAACTTTACCGAGCTTATCAGTTGCATCAAATCGTTTATTATCATCACCGCGCAATTCAATAATTGCAACACATCGTATTTATCTCGATAAAAATATACCACAAACGAATTTGGATTTTGATAATAAAACTGAAAATCCATTCGAATTGAAATTACAAAAATTAACAAAACAAATCAACAGTATGAAGAAGAAAATTAAAAAATATGAGAATGAATTCGAAAATAAGCACGGCTATAAAGTATCGCATGTTGATAAATTGAATGATAAAACTATTCGAAAAATGTACATGGATTTGAGTCGATTGAAAAAAGAACAAAAACAATTATTAGACGTGTATCCTACCGGTATTGTCCCAACAACAATAGAAGAAACAACAGTTGAACCTCAAAATTATAAACGAAATCTCCAAGAAACCCTCATCGAAATCGAAAAGGTATTTGTATTTCTTCAAATAATCGAATAATTATTAATCTTTTTTCTATTTTGCGTCTATAATAGCGTTAAGGCACCAAGAGTGCTTTAATATTAGTGTACTTTAATATTGATTTTCTCAAGGTTGGTAGTATATATTTGGCACTTAAATTTAAATGGCAACTGCACAAATTCTTTAATAATTTGCAAATTAAATTATTTACGGTATTTTATTTAAAATAATGTATGATTTTTATTGTAAAACGACTGAAAATAATTTTTTTAGAAATATGAAGAAAAGCAAGTAGTTTGGGTAACAAAAGAACAATTGGCATAAAATTTGAATTTCTAGTTGTCATATCAACAATACCAATCGCAACAAAATTCCCTAAGTTTCAAGAATTTGTTTTTTTCAAAAAAAAAGGGTGCAAAATAGAAAAAATAAGTCATTATACTCGTTCTTTATAGAATGGGGCTCGTTTTATAAACTGAACACGTGTAATATCAGTCGTATTCTCTAATTTGTTAACGATCAGTTACCACAATCGTTTAAAATTTATAGAATACCACTGTATGTCTCTTAGAACTTGTTTTTCAATGCACTATTTTCCAATTTCTAGAGATTAACCCAAAAAAGGGAATTGGTAAAACGTCCGGAACAAATCGACCAATTATCCAATCAAGAATTAATCGATGAAAAAATCGCAATACAGAAAGCTTTATTATATTTAGAATCCCTACATGGTCGTCCTGATAATAAAGAAGATAGGAATTTAGTACGTCCAATATATGATCGTTATCGTACATTAAAACGTATGATAAGTAAAAGTCAATCGACTACAATCGGCAATGAATTAGCTACAATTCATGAGGATGAAACAATGAATTTTATCACACCATGTCCACAGAATAGTGGTGGTAGTGATGATGTTGATTCGGAGAAATCAACAACAATTTCGATGATTGTAGCAACAACAACAACAAGTACTGATAGTAGTGATACGGATACATCATCGCTTAGTGAGAATTTACATTCGTTAACGAAAATGGAGTTAATCGAACAGCACAAAATTGTTTATGAAGAAAAAAAAGAATTAAAACGTACAATTAAATTGTTTGAATCAGATGTACAACATAAAACTGGTAGGATGGTACAGAAAGAGGATCGTGCACCAATTCAAGAAATTTACGGTGCTTATAAGAAATGTCGGGCTAAATTGAAACTATTGGATGCTCTAGTTGGTAAACAACCATAATTATCGAGTTCTTTTGAACGAATAAACGGTGGTGTATTTAATGGATTTTTGATTGGATTTGTGTTTATTTTTAAACGTTGGAAACTAAAAGTCGGTGCAGATTAGCGATTTTATAGGGTCTTATTATTAATTAAAATAGACTTATCTAGATCGTAATGTTGAAATTATTTAATAATTTGCATTGACTCTTAGGAGTCTTTTTTTAATTAAAATTATAATCTCGTTAATTTTATTGTTAAGATTTTGTATGTTTATTAATAACGGTTTTTGCAATATTTTCTTATTTGTAGAATTGTAATCGAACTGGCAAAATAAACTTAGGCATTATTATTATTACTCTAAATATTTAGTCTTAATGAGGTTGAAATTTTGAGGTTATATCTGAATATGGGCTTTACCAAATACCAATTTACATGAATAAATGAATTTCTTAACCTTAAAAGTAAGTAAAATAGACTTACCGAAAGAAAACCGCGTTAATTC
>JACDRP010001256.1:0-10951 GCA_013841185.1 Hycleus phaleratus | reverse complement strand
ATTCAAGATTTTCGATTTTCAATAGTTGTCTCCTCAGTCTGAAACTGACTAGAGTCTAGTTGTGTGTCGAATGTGCAATAAATTCGTGTTTCATGTGCCATGATCATGGTACATCAACTACTATAAAAATAAATATTCAGTTGTTATTAAGGGGTGTTGTAGATTACTCGAATAATAACTAGCTGATTGTTTTCGACAGAATGCCAAATGGTCGTAAGTTATTTTCATTGTTCAACGATTTCCCAGCAGCTGAACGGCTGAAAGTTTTTACAGTCCGATTTGGTCGACAATTATGTTCAGTACATGGTACCATTTCTAATATAACAATAATTTTTCATTTCACGCCTATTCTAGAGAATAAATTGCCTTTTAGGACACATTTCCAAAGATTTTCCTTTGATGAAAGTCCCTAATTTTTCTATTTTTGGTAATTAGCATCCAGCAGTAGCCAATTTTTCGAAAATAAAATTTAGAAGTGTAAAATTTTGAGGTTACGGGAATTGTAAATTGTCAAAATCAAAACAACAAAGATAGAAAATGTAAATCAAATATATTAAAAAGAGATGGATATAAAACGGGAACAATTTCATCAAGCATGATTTATTTTTGCGATGCTGCCGGCTCTAAATGCCAAAAATCCGTAGATTTTTATTTATCTTTATAGTTTATTAACTTTTATAATTTCGAAGGTTATTTTAACAATTTTAACGGAATGTTAATCTTTTACTAGAACTTTTAATGCTTTCTTGTTTCAATCAGTACCAAATAAGATCAAATTTGTATCAAAAATTACTAAAATTTATATTAAAAAAAAGAATTTGTTGAAAATTAAAAGAATTATTTATTCCTTCCTATTAAACAAATTTAATATAGCTACATTTTTGAGTAATTCTAATAATAATTTTATTCGAACAACAATCCTTATATTATAGCAAATGGCTTCACCGTTTCAAGAACAAAACAGTACAGTTTAAAATGCAAGAAATCAAGATTATGATGCGACAAATTTAATGATGCATGAGGTAGTTAGGGGTCAAATTGGGAGTGATTTAGAATAATTAAAATGCAAGATATAAAAGTTATCAAAGGATAAATTAATTGAGAAAACTCGTTAGTATTGAAAACAGCAGTTAAATTGGGAATAATTTGGAATATTATTCTCGTAGTACATGGTTCGTAATGAAGTTATCCTTTGAAGTAGATTTTTTTCTCAATTTTTCATTGTTTAATTATTATTTAAAATAAATACGATTATAATTACCACCTCTATTAAATAAATGCTAAAATAAGCAATTCCACGAGTTAAGAATTACGCTAAATGTATTAAAATTATCACAGTTTGTGTAAAAACAAAATAAATGTAATTGTTTTGATGAAATATGCTCATTTTTCCACTTTAGAACTCCAAAATACAAGAAAAACAGTCGGATTTCCTTAAAATTCGGTAAAAGAAATAACTAGAGAAATGACCTTCTGAAAAATCAGTGAAAATGGCAACATCGCATTTTGACTTGAATTTGTAGCTGTCATGTACTTGCTTATTTTCTATTTAACCTCACAATTTATTTTGTTTTAAATTATGCATAAAATTGAATTTATTATGGAGATTTAATAGTTTAGTGCTAAATTTTGGATTTATTGAAGATAATTATTCAATACACTTATGAATAAGTACACTGATATATCCTAAATCGCCGATGGTCGGGTCAGATTGACTCTCAGGCTGTCGTAAGTTATTTTCATTGTTCAAAGATTTCCCAGCAGCTGAAGGGCTGAAAGATTTTGCAATATGATTTGGGTTAGTACCACTTCTAATATAAGCGATAATTGCTCATTGTCACACCTATTGTTGAAAATAAATTAATGATTTTTGGAGGCAAATAAACATAACCTCAAATCTTATATTTCTTCTTTAGGGCGAACTGTAGTTTATTTATTTATTTTTAAATATAAAATTATAATGTACAAGTTCTGGCACGATACAATCCGTCAATTCTTATAAAATGTAAATATTTAACACATGCAAATCCTGTAACATATTGATAATAATTGATTTCTTCAAACCTGCCCTATGAAATTTAATCCAATTTAGAATTAAATAATGATATACCTACANCATCTTAAATCGCCGATTG
This sequence comes from Hycleus phaleratus, assembly GCA_013841185.1. Classification (NCBI taxonomy): domain Eukaryota; kingdom Metazoa; phylum Arthropoda; class Insecta; order Coleoptera; family Meloidae; genus Hycleus; species Hycleus phaleratus. Next base: position 8,816 of record JACDRP010001256.1, on the reverse strand, counting down.
TTGGGTAAGATAGACTCTCAGGTGGTCGTCAATTATTTTCATTGTTCAGTGATTTCCCAGCAGCTGAACGGCTGAAAGATTTTGCAATACGATTTGGGTTAGTACCATTTCTAATATATGCAATAATTGCTCATTTTCACCCACATTCTTGAAAATAAATTAATGATTTTTGGAGACAAATAACATAACCTCAAATCTTATATTTCTTTAGGACACATTTCTATGCATTCTCATTTGATGAAAGTCGCTAATTTTCCATTTTTTGCTAAATCAGCATCCAACAGTAGCGAATTTTTCGAAACTAAAATAAAATATGAATTTTTTGGATTGGCAGTAATAAATTTGATTAAGTTGGCAATCCTATATACTTCCGCAGGAAATGTGACTATAAAGATAGTACCTAGTTATTCGAGAATTCTAGAGATTGTATTTTTAAGAACATTCAGAAAATAAAATATAAACTTATAAACCACAGAAATTCTTTAAACTATATTAGAGATAGATTAACAAGTTCGTGTATGGCTCGCTTTAACGTCCCTATGTCATTAAGAAGCCTAAACATAATAAAGTTTGAAATTTTGAATTATAAAAATCAAAAATTTGCTGTTTTTCTTCCATCAAACATATCTCAATAATTGATTAATTTATGTTTACGATTTTATAGATTTTTTTTTGAAAATGTAGGCCATTGTGAACGCATCTTTAAAAAGTTGTTATCTTTATCCGACACATTTCTATCACTATAATGCTGTCTTTGTCACTTTCAAATCTTGTCGTAGCTTGTTGCTATACTGGAAAAACAACTGTCAGTCAAGCGAATGTACGTTTCGATTTTTTTAAGGTAATTTTGTAAATTTTCCACTAATTTTTGTAAATTCGACAAACAAAAAGTCCTTCTTTTAACGAAAAAAATGTTAATTTGTAAATTTGTTTATTAATGAACAATCGTTAACCTTAAATCCCCCTTCAACACGGCTTTATTTGTTTGAATTCATGAAGTTTTGTTGTTTTCTCATTTCAGTTTGATCTTTTGCATTGATATTTGTTGAGATAATTCGCGAATAATGGGCGATCAAGAAACGGAAACACCTGCCCAGCCACCAGAAATGTCACCGCACGATGTGGAGAAGATTGAAGAGGCGAAATTGAAAGCCAAATACGCCAATACAATGGGTGGGCCCCGTTTAATGGGCGGCCATTCGGCTTTCCTACAGAAACGTTTAGCCAAAGGACAGAAATATTTCGATTCGGGTGATTATCAGATGGCCAAACAGAAAGTCGGTAATAATCTAAATAAACAAATCCAGTTGAAAGCGAATTGCGGTAATAACGATGATGGTGGTAGTTGTGTTGGTCCGGTTACGGCAACATTCGCCGCAACTGGTGATGCTATACCAACACCGGAAACTGTACCGGCTAGGAAAACGTCGATAATACAACCGTCGAAATTTACACCGAATGTAAGCTAGTTTTATATACTTAATTCTTGTTTTTCGCCCGAAATGTTTGATGTACTGCTAGAAATATAAGAATTAAAAGAATAATACAAATACCATGTAGATATTCTAGTAATTAACAATTTCCTATTCATTTATACAACAAAATAAACTTATTTATTGTAATTTTTGTTCTCCAAGTATTGAACTTTTAGAAAACCTTAACTGTTATTATTCTGGAAAATTAACCTGATACTTTCTTGGAAAGTTGTACGATGTTTTCGCTTATTATTTGTACTTTTTTCTTGATTTAAAGACTTAAACCATTAATAAATTTGCACTTTGCATATCGGTGTTTTATGTAATAAGCATTACCTCTAATTTTAAGCACCTTTATTGTACATACACCTATTCTAGACCTTTTTTATAACTGTTTCTCTATTTGATGGACTAACTCTGCGCTTTCTTCAAGCTTCCTCTAATTCGAAATTTAATTTTCTGTTACAATATTGGTCTGTTAACAGGTGAAATGTCGGAGTATGTCCGAGGGTTGTGTGGAATTTAAAAAAAAACAACATTAATCGTTTCAGTTCCAATAATTCCATTTTTGTTTAATGTATTTTTCCTATTTTAACTTACATGTAAATATCAATAAATATTGGAAGTTGGTCGACAATTAGTTTTTCTTCCAATAGCGAAAATGTTTAATCGATAACACCCACTCAAATATCGATGAGTTAATGAATCAATCCGACTCTTGAATATTTTATAAATTCGGTTATTTTAAATTGAATTGTCGCTTAATTTCGAACGCTATCACTCCAAGCGCCGTACCCACGTTCAAACTTTCCAAATCGTTATTTAAAGGAATAACAAGCCGTGCCCCGTTATTTTTTTGGGCTAATTTATACGACTCCTCACTTATACCCAAAGTTTCACCACCAATAATCAAAACAACATTATCGTAATTCCGAAAATCGACGCTATAGTAGGGTAATAACGGTAAAATATCGACTTTTGTTGTCCGATTATCGGCAATGAAAACTCTCACATTGTCATTGATTTGTTCTAATTCATCGCCCAAATTGACGTCTTTATGGATTTGTAATTTGAAATGCGCCCCCATTGAGCTTCTTACAACTTTCGTTTCCCATAAATTCACGCAACCTTAAAGAAAATCATGAATATTTACAAAATTCCAATCGGAAATTTTACCTTTCGTTAGGATTACTTTCTCACAACCGACACCGGCGCATATTCTTAAAATTGCACCCAAATTTCCCGGCTCGCGAACATTATCGCAGATTACAGTGAACGGTAAAACTGGAGGTGTCGGTTGGAATTGCGAAACGTCCGGACTTTTGAAAATACCTAAAATTCTCATTGATTCTCTTTATTTAAAAAAAATATAAGTTTCTACCCATTATTCCGGGAGTTGTGGTTAAATCCGACCAAAGTTGCATTTCCCGATAGGGCATTTTATATAAATGGCCCCCAAATTTCGGTAAATACGTTATTAAATCTTCCACATCCTCTTTACGACTGAATAAAATGTATTTTAATTGGCAATTAGCCAAGAGGGCGTCTTTTATTAAACGTTTACCTTCTAGAAGCACCAAATCTTTCTTGGCTTTCTCTTTTTTCGATTTAACCTCCATTAGAATTGTCCTAAAGAAACACTTAATTAACAAATTTTTCAATATTTTAAAACGAAAATTTACCCAACTCTAGGATCGTTGTTTTTCATCTTCTCATACACAAAATTCCCATTTTTATCGACGATAGTCTCCAACATATCGGTAGATTTTAACGTTTTAATTTTTTGATTAGTTGCAATCAAAGGTTTGGCTTTAATCGTTTGTAATTTGGGTTTTTCTTGATTGACACTCTGTTGGCGTGATTGCGACCAATTAACAGTCGTCGGACCATATTTTTCGACTATTGTTTCGTCAATTATTTCTCTATTATGGTTAATTTCGGTATTTTCTTGATATTTCGCTTCAAGTTCGTTGTATTCTTCCGGCGTGTACACACGGACCGGCCGCCGGTGCGACCAACGAGGATAATGCCGAATTTGAATAAGACTCGAATATTTCCCAAATAAATTCAAACAATTCTTCATTATTATCGATAAATTTTCGGATTTAATTTCAAAAATTCATGCCACAAATGTGAGGTTAGGCCTACATAACCAAATATCAAGCATAGTTGCCAGATCTACCGAATTTTTTACTACAACAACTATTCGTATATAATTTAGTTCGTTTTACAAATTTTATTATATAGAATTAATGTGATGAAAAATCGATTTTAATTTTGTCGGATTTAAGATTAAAATTTTATTGTTAATATTTTGATTTACGAACCTGCGCGATTTACTGTTGGTAGCGCTGCGCGTTAGCTACAGCGCCCTCTGGAGTGTTTGAATGGAATTAGTTCATTAGGGAGAAAAATTAGCAAAAGTTGGTGTGTTGTGTGCTGTGTGGCGTTTTGACAACGGATCTAAAATTTGTAAGTTTTCCCCAAAATTTCTAATTTCATCCGATTAATTTATTCGAAATTAATTAAAGATTAATTGTAATTTGTATTTTGATTAAGTGTTTTACGACAAGTGTATAAAATAAAGAAACAAAGACGACGGTATCGGCGCTTACAACCGGGTCTACAATGGCAGCCAGCGATTCCGCAGGCGATGATTCTTTGTATCCGATCGCTGTACTTATAGACGAACTCAAGAATGAAGACGTACAGGTTTGTTATTAATAACACTGAATTTCCTTAAAAAATACAATAAATTTAATGTTTCTTGATAAAATTTCGAGAAATTAATGAATTAAATTGGCGAAAATTGTTCGGAATGAAAACAAGGCTTTGAGTGACATCATAATTGGCCTTTTTCACTCTTCTATCTCCTCTCCCACTACTCTTTATTTACATAAATTATTGTGGTTTATTCCGTAAAGATTAATAATAAATTACTATTTTCCTTTGATTTGATTTCAGTTACGTTTAAATTCAATAAAAAAATTATCAACAATCGCCTTGGCATTGGGTGTGGAACGTACAAGATCTGAATTAATACCATTTTTAACGGAAACAATCTACGATGAAGATGAGGTATTATTAGCATTAGCTGAACAATTGGGCAATTTTATACCGTTAGTTGGTGGTCCAGAATATGCTTATTGTCTATTACCACCATTGGAGAGTTTAGCAACTGTTGAAGAGACTGTTGTACGCGATAAAGCCGTTGAATCGTTACGTGCTGTTGCCCAACAACACAGTCCGGCTGATTTAGAAAATCATTTCGTACCATTAGTACAGAGATTATCGGCTGGTGATTGGTTCACATCAAGAACATCAGCTTGTGGTTTATTTTCGGTAAATTTATTTCGACAATTTCTAACAAAATTAACTAAAATCGTTGTTTATTTAGGTTTGTTATCCTCGTGTATCGGCGCCGATAAAAGCCGATTTACGATCACATTTCCGTGCATTATGTCAAGATGATACACCAATGGTTCGTAGAGCTGCTGCAACAAAATTGGGTGAATTGGCGCAAGTTGTTGAATTGGAATATTTAAAATCTGATTTAATACCAATGTTTTTGAATTTAACACAAGATGAACAAGATTCTGTTCGATTATTAGCCGTTGAAGCTTGTGTTAGTTTTGCATCATTATTCCCACAAGAAGATATCGAAATGTTCGTAATGCCAACTGTACGGAACTGTACAGGTAGAATTATTTTTATTATTTAAGGGTGGTATTATTGTGTTTGTTTTTTTATATAATCAGGTGATACATCGTGGCGTGTACGTTATATGGTGGCAGATAAATTTACCGATTTACAAAAAGCTGTAGGTCCAGAGATAACACGAACTGATCTAGTGCCAGCCTTTCAAAGTTTATTGAAAGATACAGAAGCTGAAGTACGTGCAGCGGCTGCAAATAAAGTAAAAGATTTCTGTCAAAATTTAGATAAAGCCCATCAAGAAAGTATTATAATGAATAATATATTGCCGTGTGTTAAAGAATTAGTAGCTGATCCAAATCAACATGTTAAATCAGCATTAGCATCAGTTATAATGGGTTTAAGTCCAATATTGGGTAGACATAATACAATTGAACATTTATTACCATTATTTTTAACACAATTAAAAGATGAATGTCCAGAAGTACGATTGAATATAATATCAAATTTAGATTGTGTTAATGAAGTAATTGGTATACAACAATTATCACAATCATTATTACCAGCTATTGTTGAATTAGCTGAAGATTCAAAATGGCGTGTACGTTCAGCAATTATTGAATATATGCCATTATTAGCTGGCCAATTAGGTAGAGAATTTTTCGATGAGAAATTAAATTCATTATGTATGACATGGTTAATGGATCATGTATTTGCTATACGTGAAGCAGCAACATTGAATTTACGTAAATTAGTTGATCAATTTGGTGCTGAATGGGCTGAAACAACAATTATACCGAAAGTTTTAGCTATGTCACGCGATCAAAATTATTTATATAGAATGACATGTCTATTCTGTATAAATGTATTAGCTGAAGCATGCGGTAGTGATATAACAACAAGATTATTATTACCAACTGTATTAAGTATGGCAAATGATAAAGTTGCTAATGTACGTTTTAATGTTGCAAAGACTTTACAAAAAATTGCACCACAATTAGATCAAGCCGCTATACAACCACAAGTTAAACCGGTACTTGATAAACTCAATAATGACAATGATGTTGATGTGAAGCATTCAGCAGCTGAGGCGATTGCTGGAATTGCAGGTATTTATTAAAAAAAAAAACTAAACTAAACTAAAACAATAAAATCACTCAATTAATACATTTTTATCTCCTCTAATTTAGCTTTAGGTTGAACTGCACAGATTTCTATAACGTAAAAGAAGAATAAAACAAATTATTATAAATATTATTATCCCGTAGATTGTAATAATTGTGCTCCATATTCTTATTTAGAAAAAAAAAAAAAACAACAAAAAAAATGTAATATAGTATGTTTAGAAAGGTAGTATGTCCAAATAAGTTTGTGTCTTTGTTATTCATTTATTTTTCATCTAATTTCGAACGTTAATCAATAATTTTTATATGAATTAAATATAATTTATTTCAAGATAATGATAACAATAATAATAATAATAATTAAATAATACGTGGTGGAGCACAGTACAATTTTTTCCAAAATAAAACCTTATATAACTCAATTTGAATTCATTTCTAATTATCTTCAGAAAGAAACAACTTAAACAATCTCTTCTTCTTCTTCTTCCGCGTCGGCATCATCATAGATATTCGTATCGCTCATGTCCAATTCTGGCAGTTCGTCTCGTTCATATTGCATTTGTTCGTCACCATCATTGTCGCCCTAGCAAACTCGAATTATTTATCGAATATTGATTCGAAACAATTTATGTGCACCTACTCTCATCATTTGCAACAAATTTTTGCCGCGATGTATGCCGAAATCGCCGCGGCCGAAAAGCCAGCCGGGTGCTGTACCGCCGCGATCGTCGAGTACTTCAGCGTTACGCGACGATGTGTACAATAATCGAATCACGAGGAAAATTATAATCTGTTAGAATTGTGCATTAATTCGGGTTAATTAGAGGAATTAACAGTAAACCTGAACGATACAACAGAATATTGTGAGTAGAATGAACGCTACAGTAGTTGCATAGAGTCTGGATCGCAATTGGCTCAAACATCCGATTGTATTCAACGATTCCTCAACTAGCGCCGGTTGTTCTGCCCACAGATGAGTCAGTTTGGTTTGTTGGATGGGATCGTGGAGGCATTGCATCGGGAAATGTATACGACAACAACTAAACGGCGTTATTGGTAGATGCTCCGTATGCTCAATACGCAATCTTAAATTGATCTCAATTAGAATTAATTAAAATTAATTATAATCGGCTGACTGTTTGACTAAAGCCGAACTTTGATCGACATGATGATGAGTCAGCCAGGTGATTTCATGCCAATCTTTATACGATTCAATGCCGCAACATTTCAGATTGTATTGCAGATGGTCCATTGATACTTTCCATAATTCATTTTTGAGATATTGTTGCATGCCGATATACAACGCGTGTTTAATCGACCGGATTATGTGTTTGTAAGTCTTCCGGCTACTCCCGGCCGTTATTAATAGAGCACTGTTTATGTAGAACGTGCCGCAGATCCAGGCGAACACCAAACTGCCCGTACTCTTCCTGGAAAAATCGTCTTTAATGAAAATTTCGATGGGACAACTCCAGACAACTTACTTGTACGCTTGTCTGAAACATTTATGACTGATTGTAATACCGTAACTGTAAATTATGATTAATGTTAGACCGAAAAAACCGACAATTGTAAAGACGAAATTGATTTCAGCACGTTCTGAATACAACATCGGTGCCAATACTGCATTGATATAAATTGAAATTATTAACATTGCTATTCCCGAGAGGATTTGTATTAAATTCAATAGGATTAGAAGGTAATTGAGGAATTTCCGTCCGGTTGCACTCAATTTTACAACGAGAAAAGCCATGACAATTGTGACAAATCGATTTCGAATTGCGCGCCATAACGAATGCGGTGTTGTATAAACAAAACATTTTCTAATTTAAAAACAGGAAATATCGTTGAAAATAACTGATCGTAAAGTAATTACTAATCACAATAATCACTGATTGATTACATTACAAACACGGAAGATAAATTAATCTATTTTCTTGAATTATAATAGATATGTCAACATTGATTATAGCGCGATTTTTGAACCGACGCGCACATTTGCATGGCGCAAATTTAAGATAAGTTACTAAAAAATTACCTCGCAAAAGCAGTAAATTTGAAACTTTTTTATTTTTAATGTAAAATAATAGCGAATTACCAGCAAAAACGACAAAAATCATTGTTTAAATGTAAACAATAGACGATTTGTTTATGTCTAATTCTCGTAATCTGAGGCGCCCTCTGGAAGCATGTATGGGTACTCAACCATTACGACAAGGATAGCACTACAAACAGTGGCGTAACTACACTTTTGATTACCAACATATTAGATACACAAAAGACCGTTGATGGTGAAAATTGGATGGAAAATAGACCGTGATATGTTTTCGGTAAATGTATAGTTTACGGGCTTTTGTTAATATCAAACCGTGCCTTGTCGAAATTTTCGCCCTAAAGTCCATAAAAAGGACCTTTTGTCCTGGCCAATTATAGCACGTAGACTAACTACTAGCCCTCGATAACGCTCGGTACACACTCGGTCCGCAAAGAATCACTTTCCGCCCTTGTAACGAAATAGTATATTGAAAAATTCGTTTCAGAAGTCAATTCCTGCACTCGACAA
>JACDRP010001254.1:0-10974 GCA_013841185.1 Hycleus phaleratus | reverse complement strand
AATATGTTTCCAATCACTTGATAATTAACAGACGTTTTGGCGCGGTGAACACCTTTAAGAGAAAGGAGCTGTATGTCTTTCTTGTGGTTTAAAATTATAGTTTTTGAATCACTAAACAATATCAAGCTGTTCTAGAGATTTTGCCAAAAAAACTGATTTTGCAGGGCTAACTTCAACTCCAACTGTCTGTCTTAAATTTGAGTATGGACCCGAAAAACAATAGATATAATTAATTACCCATACCTGCGTGTACCAAAAATAAAGAATTTGAACCTCAGATGGGTGACTTGTGATTCCAAAATTTGTTAAAAATCGTCCGTTGGAGGCATAAACGGCTACCGATTCCAAAATCTGAGCAAAAATCGACTCTTTAAAAACAAAATTATGATAATTAAGAATGAATCTTTCATGTCGGCTCTAAATTGAAACTCAAAAACAGCCGAAGTGGGCTTTAAACCTAATAATTAAGTTCGCAGAAAATTAATTGAAATGACAGCCTTACTCCAAAATTGCTTCGCTTAAGAATTTAATAGCTAAAAAATTGCTGCAAAAAGTCTACAGTTATTGAAATAATTTCATATTGAGCAAAACTTGATAAAAATACAAGAGCTTCGATAGTTTACAATTCAGGAAGAAAGGGGTCTCAAAGCCATAAAGACTCTAAGTTAATCATTCCACTCATAATTTTTTTTAATGAATCACAAACCTAAAATTTATTACAGGAATTTAAATCGTTTCTATTGTATAAGAAAAATTCTTTTAAAACTAACGATTTAGGGTAGAAATGCTGCAAAATTTGGATCTCTCAAAAATTCTACGCTAATTGTAAACATGGTTGAGTGAGCGTTCTTAGGGCTTAAGATGCTCCATTTTAGTGCAGAATTGGAATTTACCCAAGGTTTGAATATAACAAGTTTAAGAGAGTTTGAAATAAATCCCAAATTTGGGCTCTTAAATCAATCAAAATTGCTGCAAAAAAGTCTACAGTTATTGAAATAATTTAATTTTCAGCAAAATTTGATTAAAATACAAAAACTTCGAAAGTTTATAATTCAGGAAGAAAGGAATCTCAAAAGCATAAAGACTTTAAGTCCGCTCATAAATATCTTTTTTTAATGAATCAACAGACCTAAAATTAATTACAGGGATGTGAATCGTTTCCATTTTGTTACAAAAATTCTCTAGCAACTAACAATTTAGAGTAGAAATGCTGCAAAATTTGGATCTCTCAAAAATTCTTTCTTAAGCATGTTTAAGATGCTTAAGATGCTCCATTTTATTGCCGAACGGAGCTATTATAACTGGAATCTATCCAAGATTTGAATATAGCAAGTCTGTAACAAAGTTTGAAAGAAGGTCAAAAAGAAAACATGCTTAATGCTAGAAATGTTTGCTTTATGGCTACGTTTCTGATCTCAAATTTTATAAGAGAAGTGCTTTAATTACGGCTGTGACAGCACGCATTTGAAGGCCTCATTAAACGTCGATAATTCACCTATTATATTTTCTATATACATATGTATGTACATGTACCTATATATTAGCATTACGTATGCTTAATTAGAATATTATATGTATGCACATGAAGTTAATTAACTAAATAGATGCGTAAAGGATAGAACAAAAAAACTAGAAAGCAATAATTGTAATAAATAATTATACCATCCAAATTGGGGATGATATTTTGTACGTTGATTTATGAAAGAAAAATTCTTTTTATCTCTCGAACACCGATAAAATCCGTCTTCGTAATCTGTTTAAAGACATTAGCCATTAATAAGGTTGATTCTGGACATAAATCTCTCGACTCTTCCTATCTGGGATTTGCAAAGTTGAAAGTTTTTTCCCTCAAACCGGCTACCACCACAGTTAATGACAACGATAACGGTGGAAATCTTCTAATTAAAAAAAAGGCCGAAAAAAATTGAAAATTCCGCTTATCTCTCTCTGTTCCATACATTCTACGCTTGATAAAAATACCAGAATCTATAATCGCGCCCGATCAAAAAGATAACCGGAGTTGTCTGCTTAAAAAACCATCGTCGATAATTCGTACAATCCTGTAGGATTTTTACGTTCTCGATTTCGGGATTTCGGTCTTAATTAAAGATCGTAAACGAGTTATCCGGGTAGTTGGTGGGATATACTCCTGGTTTTTTTCGCCCCATCCCCCTGAATTTTTCTCCTATACACACATACATGGATTAAATCGAGATTTGTCCCTACGTTGGCAAATAACAATAATAAGAGCAACAAAAAAAAAACAACGGTGCAAGTTGTCAACGAGGAGGAGAGCAACAGAGACAAAAGTTGAAGAGAAAAGGGTTGAATTGGACGTAATTGTTCAACAAGATGGCCACCGCTATCCAATTTTATGTGTTAAATGTTATAATTTAAAACCAGAAGTGTATTATTTTGATGTAAATGTGTTAATAAAGCAGTTTATTTCGAAAAATTTGGAAATTTTGAAATTCTAAAAAACATTCCCGATAAATTACAGTTGGGGGCGATATGAACGAATTTCCTAGCCAATTCCAGAATTAACTGATGATCAATAATTGATGAATATTTTAACAATGAGCAACTATTTATTTTACGAGATAATTCTTCACATTTGAATTCAACCCAGTTTCTGATTTAATAAAAAAATAAATTATTGTTGTTACATCAATAACAGGCTTTCGATGCTATATAATTTCGAATTCTTGCCACGAAAATCGACTATCAATTTTTCTTTGATTATTTCTACAAATTAAAGGTGAAATTCCCACTAGAAAATAGTCATTTACTGTATTTTCAACGATAAAACATCGATTGGTATTCGTTCAGTAAAGTAAATATGCAGAGTTGTTGTAGAAATGTTATTAATAATATTGGATGCGTTGAAATTACTAGCTTTGAATAAAATAAATTTAGTTTAAAATTGAATTATGTTGAATTTAATTTATAGTTTTATCGTATGTATACGCAATCAGTTGAAAAGGTCACTTCGACGATCAATTCTATTCGATAGTCTCTCAATATATTTAGAATTATTTAACACAATAGCGTCTGAAAGCTTATTTGCATTACAGACAGAGGCCCCGAAAACACAAAAAAAAAGAATATTGGATTTATTAATGTTGGAGAAATGTAAGGGTCTAGGTTTACCTGGTCGAGCTTTCTATTTTATTCAACAAATCGTCCAGCAGAAAGAGCAGATAGTAAGAAAAATATTTACCTACAATGTGGCTTTTGATTGAAGAGCTTGAACAAAGAAATAATAGATTTAATTCTAATTATAAAAGATTAATCAAGTCTATAGACTGTTAGTTATTAGCGATTTCGTAAATTTAAAGCTTCACAATTTAGTAAGCGTGTGCTATTTCAAAGTAATATTTTAGAGTAGACTTAAGTTTCGAGAAGCACCTATAAATGTCTACATGAAAAAATAAAAAAAATATTTTTCTTCAATTCTGTAAAATAAAACCAAAGAACTGTGGACCAATGGATGAACAATAATTTGCTTGCTGATTGTGGAGGCATCTTTCCATAAAAAAGAGCCCTAATTAACATCATTTGGGGCTCGTTTCAGTTGAACATAAATTAGTCAATCACAGTGTACGTTCGATATAAAATTATGAGCATCAAGTTATCGTTATCATCTGCATTATGAACTGATATTCTAACAAAATTCGAGGTACAATGTTATAATTATACCCATCAATGCAAAAAAGGTGATTTGCATAACAATGTTTCCCACTTTTGCACAAGTCAAAAGAATCGTTCGAAATATGCAAACTAAAAATAATTGCTAGTAATTGTTTGTAGTCGTTAAAAGAAGGCAATAAAGGCAGTTTTACCTCCATCTAGCCAATTAGAAGTCACGAAACCACATCACATCATCTACTGAGTTAGTTTGATGTGCTATTTCGAAAAAATTGATCATTTCAGAGGCTGTTGTCCGAAAAACGGTAAAGAAAATTAAAACGGGATCGGGTTGGCCAAGAAGCCTTAACTTTTCTTAATCTACCCATATGCGTTTCGTTGCATTTTAGTGATTATATAGGCACGTGTACTACTGAAAGTTAACACACTTTTTTTGGCTAAAAATGCGGTTTTTCGCAATTATCGGAAAATTCCGTTTGATTTTCCAAATTTCATGGGGTAAAGGCCGTACAAAATTGAATTCCGAATCGAATGTCCCATCTCGATATCTTCTGCCGTTTTTGAGTTATTCTCTTTTTCTTACGGCGGATTGAATGTTACAGTTCACTTCAAGCGACAGCTAAGAGAAAGCCAAAACTTTTGCGATTCTTTCCTAAATTGTGGCTTAGAATGATTGTATTGCGGTAGAAAATTTTACCAAATTACGATTATTTTCGAATAAGAGAGGAATTTAGTAAATTAGGTGGTATTCACCTCAAATCCAGGCGCATAAAAATTCACGTACAAGCATCAAATTTGTATTCTATTGTTATTTTTAAAAGTATTTCGTTACATAAATAACTTCTATTGTTTGATTTAACGCCTGTATATTCTTTTGATGTTCCCAAATCTGCATACTCTCTCAATAGAGACTCGTGTTTGGTTTGCGTTGCAATATTGAGCTATTTGGTGGAAATGCGCCCCGAATCACCGTCTCCAAACCAAAACGCGAATTTGAATTTGAATCGAAATTATCGAACTGAAACCTACATTGGCCGAAAAAATTGAACTTTTCCTGTAATGGCAGTCGATATAAACGGTGGCAGACAGGCCAATAACGATATGATCCGTGTCTATGCTAGGCCCTAACTGACATTAATCCAGGTAGGATCGGGCTTGTGTGATTTGTATCGTGGCATGCCTACCGAATGAAAACGATACAATTCAATATCGGGCAAAAAATCGAATAAAAAATAAATTAAAAATAACAGTAGATAGATCTAAATAAACACACCTATATACATTTGTTTCGCATATAAATGCGGTAGTTATTTAAAATAAATTTGGTTAGTAAATCGTTGAATACAACAGCGTAGGTCAGGTCGTCGATATAGTTTTTGGGCTTTCGATAGGATTAGAATGACATGGATATTTTCATTTTTATTTTCGACAACATTGTTTGCAGTCGTATATCTGCGTGTGGTGGTTGTTTGTTTTCAGGGTTGGTGGTGGTTATGCCGTAGTAGTGGTAGTACATTAATATGAATATGTGCGTATATTAGAGTAGTTGTCCAATATGAAAACGGCATTATTTTTTATTTATTAAAAAAGCTGAAATGCACCACTATATTTGTAGTTTATGCTTAAAACAATACGCTAGATCGATAGATTCAGCAGGTAGATTAATTTTTATTTTTATTGTTCCGACATTTCGAAAATCATTAATCAAAATTGCGTATTATTTTAAAAATTTTCTCAAAAAAAGCTCAGAAATCTTGATTCTATTTGATATTTATAAGGTTATTGATTGCAATGTAAATAAAGCCGGGCGAGTTAATTACACAAAGTTCGCATCATTTACAGATAATGCTTCGTTAATAATTCTATTTAATTAAATTAATTATCCGGACGACTCATTGTGTTCGATTATAATAAGAATTGAGCCTTCCGTACGGATATTCAAAGGTGTAAAATATAGAATTGAATTTAGATTTGATGAAATAACGCAATGGTGATGTTGTTTAAAGCGTCCATTCTATTTGGAAAGTTTCACCCGTAACTTCCGTTACGGTCCACCGATCCGCCAGTTCATGGTCGATTCCTGGCCTCATTTCCTTGTTAGTTCAACTATTTCCCTCAAATAATGAAAGCCAATTTGTCCGTTCGATCACCAAAAGGAACGGCAACCCCTTATAGATTCATTATAGGAGACTATCATCATCGTGTGCGGTTTACGTTGTCTGTTCAAACAACAGCAATGGTATTAAATTACTCCCCATATTTTTCGGATGTCCCAAGCACAATGTTTTTACCATTCTCCTACTTCTAGTATTCGATAATACAACCACCGGCCGCCGCCACCACGGTAACTGCCACCACCTCCGCCGTTGTTGGGGCAGAAGAGATGGCGAAAAAGTGAGTAGGATGTAGCCACATGTGGGGGCGTGTCTGGCTGCCGCCTCCATTGGTTGAAAACTGCGAAAAAATGCCGCTTTCTACCCGGCCTCTAGAGGGATGTGTACAACGGCAAGGGTGATACCGGGGGTTGTATGTATATATGTGTATACATACATTTATAGATACGTATGTATATGTGCAGGGTTGGCAAACATTATTTTTGGATGCCATAAATTTGCGGACTAGAATAAATATTTTCGGAAGAGTAAAATGTTAAGGACTTTTCATTATGCTGGTGAATATAAAGTTTTAAGGCTATTATGCCTGGACCTATTAGCATAAAGGAATATTTCAGTTAATTGGTCTGGACTTTCAGCACACATGCATATAACCGTATACAAAGTTAGTACTGAAAAATTTCACCGGAAATGACCGGGAATTATAGCGGTTTTATGCAAAAACATTAGAATGGCCGCCGTTTGTATTGTTGCTAAATCTAGAAAGATATAGGGGTGATAATCGCCACCTTTCCATCTACAATAAGGTGAAAGATGGTGCATTTTTTATTCGGATAATTGGCCACAATTTATCTCAGAATTTCCGGATTATTGCGCAATTTCGGCATCAATTTGTTAGTATTAACCCTAAACATTAAAAAAGACTGGCTATAGCAATATTACAATTGCAATAATCTGGATAATTGCCGAATTATCTGCTGATTTCTATAGATACAGTCCAAATCTACCCCATTAATTCAATAATAACAAATATAAGTTTAATCACATTTAATTTTCCCAAAGATGATTGACGATTTCACCCCAAATCGTAAAAGTGTAGATTTTTTTTGTAAAACAAAATTCGATTAACTGATGATGATGGGTGGCAACTTTCCGAGTTATTTTTGTTGACTTGAGATATTTTGTCGATTTAATAATTTCAGTTGTAATAAAGTTTTCGGGAATTTATGGTAAAAGCTTATACGAAAATGAAATACTCATTGTTCGGGTGAATAATTTCCAAATTCAAGACTGTTGCCAGTAACACAAGTTGGCAATTCAACTCACTCCACCACCATTCCAATTTACAACATGATGGCCGTCTCTTGTCTTTACTTTTAATGGACATCATTATACAGTTTTCTGGTTTTTTTGGGGTTGTTGCGGTCGAGTTAGCCTACAGTTTCTACCATTCTCAAAGGGGTAATGCCTTAAGTATAACAAGCAAAGTTGGAAAATTACAAAAAAGGCTAGACATCCACCGAATATTCTACATGTATGTGTAAAGTTCCCATTCTCTTCTATGTTAAATTCTCTCCCGAAGCCCTGAGGTCATCCATCACGGCCCCTTTGGACCTCACACTAAGGGCTTGTTGGCCCACCACCATTACCACGACGACTACCCTCTCTAACGTTGCAACGTTGGACTTAGGGGTGGTGATTACGGACAGGGTTAGAGAGTTGAGAGAAAACCAACCGACCGAGCGCCATCCCTTTTCCCTCATCCTCATCTTTCCATATACACACATATCCTTTTGGTTGTGTGCGTGTGTGCGTACACGGAGAAATACAGGGCGATGCAAATTATGCGAGGGAGATGGCCGATTACCGGGGGCATATAGACCAACTAGCTACCAGAGTAAGAGAGCATGAATACATTAAAAAAGTTCATAGGATAAGGGGGACGACCATTAAATATGTATAGAAAACAGTACTGAAATGGGGTCAATACAAAAAAGACGTTTTCGCAGACGTATACGTAAATTTTTGCTAAATTAAAAAAAAAATTATTAAGCCCAATAAAAAAGGGAGACGAAGAAAAACCGTGGAATGGAGATACGAAATAGAATTTGAACGTAAGTGCTTTTTTTGTTGTTGTTTAAGTACAGTACATTGACAGAGATCAATCGTTTGCTTCTCTCATTCTATCCCCAAAAAATTCATTATCCAACAGTGGGAAATTGGAAACTCCAAACTACTTTGCTTTCTAACAGATAAATTGGCCCATTGTAGTCTTTAATTAATACAGGAGAGTTTGGATCCAATTTGAGAAAATATCTCCCCGCGTCTGTATTTGCACACTCTATAAAATCCATCTCTTTATTAAAAAAGTCTGGATCTCGCCGTTTTTACAACAATACAAAACCAATAGGCGCTACTTTAAATTGGTAATTAAAAATCGAGAAACTGACCCCCTAAAGACAATTCAATTGAAAATAACAGAAAACACCTGCATTTTTCCAGCTTTTATCGCTACAATCAATCATAATTAATCTTAGAATTTCGCCAAGCATTGTCTAAAAAAACTAATTCTAGCAAAATTTGAAGAAAATAATTTTAAAAAAGTGTCGTGCATTTGATCAGCCGCCGGCTGGAGGAAATAGCGCTTCTGCACACCGTCGGGGGATGAATTTCCAGTAAAAACCCTAAAATCATCATCATTATCATCGAATGCTGATGAATTTCCAGTAAAAACGCCAAACGTTTTTCGATCATCATCATCATCATCGAAAGTTGATAGAAAAACCGGCGAATAAAATTAAATCGAATATTTATAATTACCGACATTTAAAAATAAACCAATTCAAGGGCGCAAAAATGGAAAAATAACCGGTTAATATCGATAATATTTAATCACAACCAGATGGAGAGGTGGTAAAAAAATTTAACAAATAGATGGGAAAACTAGAGCGAGGAAAATGTATCAGCTGTTCAACATCAAATATATTTGTAATAACACGGTTTTTTTATTTTTATTTTTAATTGAATTGTTGAATTAGAGTGAAAGTGTGTTTGTGGGGAAAATTTTTAATGAAATCACATTTTTTTATGTGCAAACTCCCATTAAGAGCACTTTTAAATTGTGAAATATTTAATTTGATATTATAATTTTTTAACAAAAACTTTACAATTAACAATATCATTATTCATATTATAATTATTGAAATGATTGATTAATTATGTTATCGAGAATTAGCATCGATTGTGTGGAGGAAATGAGCGGAATCTCTCGTTTGGAAAAAAATGCATTAAAACTTGCATTAATCGATGATTTTTTTGTCGGTTAGTTTTTCCAACATTGTTCAACTTTGTCTTTTATGGGTTATGGATACAATAAGTTCGATCGAAACACAATAACGTTCTAATCCGTCAATAAAAATAGCATTATGGGGAATTTTATAGTCGATACAATCGATAGAAACTCCCCCAAAGATGTCCTAATTTTCGATACAAGAAATTCAGGACAAAATCGAAAGTATATTTCAATTTCCCAACTATTATTCAACAAATAGAACTTAAGATAAAATAAGACTGGATAAGATTCTATTAATTATAATTTTGAAGTGATTTACTCACCGATTTGATAAACCTCCAGATTCCGATCGGAGCCTGAATTGCCGAGCATAAAATTTGGTCTTCGTACCTGTAAAAATTAGACACCATTTAGAACGAGGCTAATTTCAAAAACTAAAAATTCTAAGACTTTAAAGCTCTAAGTTCAAAATTAACGATTATTGTCGTATATTCGGATTATTTCTGAAACCTTGCAAAATGCGACTCTCAAAACGTCCAATCGTTAGAATGAAGCAATAAAACCAATTTTACAGAAAATACACAATCAATTCGATTTCAGTCAGTTTTTCAGGACAGTTTTCAGTAGGAATAAGCTGTGTGCTCCTCAAAATTGTCAATTTGATGCGATCAACTATAGACACCGTTCAAAATCGCTTATTGAACGTGCTCCACGAGTGCGTTTGACGGGCATCATCAAACATTGTCAAATAGGGACGGACGTCCAGTACTTTTAAGCGAAATTTTACCGATTTTTGTTGTTTGACAGACTACCAAATTCGATACCAACAAGCCGAAGAATGAGCGTTTAGTGGAACTGGAAGGAGTTCTTGCAAAATTATTAAACGAGACAATGTATTCAATCTATCGCAATCGGAAGTACGCAGTTCCACTCGGAAGATAACCATTTTTGAGGAGTTTGAATAGATGAGAGATAAAAATGAGGATAGAGATGTCGGATGAAGAGAAGAAATGTTAAAATTTTGTACATCCGACCACTTAAAAATCAAACTATCCACTGAAATTACTACGGAAAATAATTTTTTACACAGAAAATAAAAAATATCAAACGTGATAATTTGCAGAAATAATTCTCAAATTGTTCAAAATATTGAAACGTCACAAGAATGAGCAACATTAACCAAATTTGGAATCGTAAGGTTGGACATTTAGAGATCTGGGGAGTTGCGTTACCAACCCATTTAGCAAATTCCCCAAATTGTTCGTATCTATGTGCCTTTGTGCCTTCATTGGGTATCTGAAAATTTTGGAAATTATTTGCTCAAGTGAGTATTTCCAATTTTGATAATTTTAGACTGAAATTGATTATTTTTTTGGAAATAATTGAAAATTTTCAAAAAGAAACAGCTCACACTGAAGTTTTGGGGTTAGATTTTCATAAATACTGAAATAATTGCTTATATTCAAAGAAAAAGAGCTAGAAATGGACAAAACTACAGGTTTAGACTTTCTTGTGAAGTGTCTGTCGAATTTTTCGAAATTAGGGTCTGATAATAGTCAGAACTAAATTAAACTAAATTTCCAGTAAAAATCGCACAATCTCCCAAGTTTCAATAAAATTGGAACTAAATTTTAATAATTTTAGCTCTATACCATTTCATATGATTTCAATAAAAATTCCAAAAAATGTGATTTATTTTTACACAATTTTTATAGCTTTTTGTTTAGTTAGTTCTGAATTTTAATAAAGTGTAGTAAAGTGAAGTGAAGTGAAAAAAGTTTTAATATTTTGTAATATTTGTGTGTCATTAACGAAATACACCTACAAAGGGTGAAAAAATCGATTTATTCGAATATTATCGACTTCTTGCGATTAAGTGAATTATTTTTCCTATTTTGCGTTGGAAATAAAATCATTTCC
>JACDRP010001253.1:0-10983 GCA_013841185.1 Hycleus phaleratus | reverse complement strand
AAAGTTATCCTGTTTACTTTTTACTAGTGCAGGCCCTTAAGGTTGCGTTCTATCAAGTTTTATTAGTTAACTTTGATAATTCTAAGTTATAAAGACAAAATTGCCCTTCATTTATTACTATTATCATTTTTGCACAAATTATATCACTTTGCAGTCGGCTGTGTTTTTAATAAATAGAGTCGTAGCTTGTTTGATATTTTATCAAATTTGGCGTTTGTTAATATCAATCAATCTACAACATTACATTATCAAAGCATAGCCAATTTTGAGTTGAAATACTATTATATATCCGGTACATTAATGTTTTAACTGTACTAAAATAATGTTTTGGAATCTTTAGAGAACGCAAAATGGTTTTTAAACGTCCAATGGCAAATGGAAGGTGTTGATATTCATTTAGACACTAATGTTGGCAAACAATTATCAGCATTAGGACACACTTTAACAATGTTAACTGGAGCAGAAGAACCACCATTACACCACCAACACCACCACCATCATCACAATAAAAACATCGATTACGATAGTGATATTGATAATGATAATGAACATAATGATATTTTATCAATATCACAAGAAAGTATACTACCATCATATATCTACGATCCAAAATTAGATAATCGTAGTCGTTCGAAATTAATCGAAAAAGAAATGAATGAACAAGCGAAAATTATCAACGACTTACGTTCATTGGGTGCATCACACAATACAATCGAATTAGAATTGAAACGTTTACATGAACTGGAAACAATGGTCTATAAAGATTTCCGTCGGGATATGTTGCAGAAATTGCGTCGGCAAAATATACAGACGCGTTCGATTAAAAGCAAATCAACAACAACAACAACAACAACAGGGGTGATAACAAATCAAAATAATACGCGTTCAAATTCGTTTATTACCACAACAATCGGTGATAGTAATCAAGATGCTATTGTGGAGAATCTACCAAAATCCAGTGGACCTTCGAGATCTTCATCGTTACGGGTTCGTAATCAAGAATTAAACGATCAACAACAACAACAACAAACTAATATTAGTGATAGCGAGATTAGTCTACCAGAATGGGGTGGCGATCATTTAAATATTGATGGCGAGACTGTTTTATTACGAAAAAAATTACCAGCATCGTACGAATCAATTGATGATCTACAACAACAACAACAACAACAACAACAGAAACAGAGTACAAGTGGGCAACAACAACAACAACAACAAAAACAACAACAACAACAGAAGCAACAAGAACCAAATATCGACCTAGAATTAGACGTTAAAGTCTTTATAAATAGTGGTAAATGTGTTTTACATACAAAAGATGTAATGAAAGATGAAGAAATTAAATTGAATCGTATGCGAAAAGATCGAAGTTGTTCGGCTGGTTTATTAGAATTTCCAACAGCAACAACAACAACAACAGGAGCAACAACAACAACAAATAATAGTCCTGATACGAATCGGCGTAATAAAAGTGGACAAAATCTAATGACAACACCAAATACAACAACATCAACAATATTGCCACCACAACAAACAACACGCTTAAAAAATCTACAACACGGTAGTACCTTAGTTGATTTAACAATTTTCCATATACCCGGTATGGATGTTAAATTGCATTATCAATCAAAAGTGATAAATGATGAATCGTTAACAACACAACAACAACAACAACAACCCCAACAACAATCTAATGGTAATATCGTTGATGATAATGAGCGAATAGATCGGGCATTTAAACGACAAGAACAACAAATACAACACGGTATAACTAATCCGAATTATAATGAAAATGATGATGATGATAATGACGATGATTTGAGTCCAATATCGACAACATCAACAACAACACCACCATCGATAACATCATCGACTTCACCATCAGCAGCATCATCATCATCGACATCATCATCGAAAACTAGTGGTAATTCAACGCCAATCAATCAACGTAATCATCACAATAGTTTGAATTATCGACGTAGTGGTAATTGTATAAAGAAGGCTTCATTATTCGCTTGGATGACTTTACAGAGTGTGCCAGAAGAGACGATAATTAGTCCGCATATTTTGGAATTTTTGGAACAAACATTAGAACCAATACCACCAAAGACTAACTTTAGTACAACTGGTAAGTACTAATTGTAGTAATAACGCCATCTAGTTGTTGATTCTACAATTTTACGGAGTGTTGTGGTATCTCGTGGTTGACCCAAGGAAAATGTTTTTTTACCATTTGCCCCCGATAAAATAGATAAGATAAAATAGATCCCTTGCTCTATAATTTTAAGATTTTTGTATCGAGAAATTTTAGTTTATTCGATTCCAGTGAAAGTTTTTGAAAAATTTGGCACTTTTGGTCCAAAATTTTAGATTTATTACAAAATTTTATTTTAAATTAAGAATTATTGCAGTACTTTAGATTGTCATAATCAAATTTTGATAAAAGTAGCCCTTTTCAAGACTTTTCATTACTATCTTTGATTCTAATGCAAAATTTAGCACTTTAGGTCGAAAATTTCTACAATTTAATGCGATCTTTTGATTTATTTTGAAAATATTCTGGTATTCTAGACGATCATAATCAAAATTTTAGTACTTTTGTATGAGAAATTTCTTTTATAGAGACGTTTTGCTTTATTCGGTTCTAATGAAATTTTTAGGCACTTTTAGTCCAAAATTTGAAGATTTTAATGAAAAATTTGACTTTATACATGGTTAGGATCAAAATTTAAAAAATTTAGTACTTTCAGTACAAAATTGTCATATTTTAATGTTTTGTTAATTTTTTTAAATATTGGATTTTTCTCTTGTTTTGATAAAA
This sequence comes from Hycleus phaleratus, assembly GCA_013841185.1. NCBI lineage: Eukaryota > Metazoa > Arthropoda > Insecta > Coleoptera > Meloidae > Hycleus > Hycleus phaleratus. The sequence continues at coordinate 8,162 of JACDRP010001253.1, read as the reverse complement.
TTTCAAAAAATTACACAGCTGCTCCAAAATTTCTAGATTTTAATGAGAAACTTTGCTTTATTTTTGGAAATATTGCAGCACTCTTGATTATCATTTTAACATTTGAAAAAAAGTAGCATTTTTGTCTTAAATCGAGAACTGGATTGTAATGCAAAATTTTAAGAAAAAATTAGCACTTTTGGTCCAAAATTTCAAGATTTTAATGATTTTTATCTATTATATAATATTTGACAAAAATAACGCTCTTTAATTTGAACGTTTTTAAATGAGAAATTTCGCCTTATATCGAGAAGTTTGAGATTATTCCAAATTTTGAAAAAATTATTCTAAATTTTCGAGATTTTAGTGACAGGATTTTTTTTTTGGAAATATGCCTGGAATCTTGGAAAAGTAGCACTTTTGTCTCATTTCGAAGAATCTTTACTGATCTTTTGGATTCTAGTGCAAAATTTTACACAATTTACCAATTTTGGTCCAAATTTTCAAGATTTTAAATGAGATGTTTTTGGTTTATTTTGAAAAGATTCTAAAATTTTCGTTGACTATAACCAAAATTTGACAAAAATAATCCTCTTTTTTCGGAATTTTAAAATTCTTACATGAGTAATTTCAACTTATATGGAAAAGTTTGAATAAATTTTTTTGAAAAATTTGTAATCCAACAGATTTTAGTGAAAAATGATGTTTTATATTGGATATATCCCGACATTCTAGGTCATTATATTCAAAATTTGAGAAATAATCTCATTATTAGTACAAAATTGCAATATTTTGATAAGTTTTACTCAATGTAAAAAATATTTTACTACTTTATTTAGTTATAATGAAAATTTAGAAGATGCCCTTTTGGTACAATTTCTAAAATTACACAGTCGGTCTAACATTTCTCATTAAAATCGTGAAAATTTAATGAAATAAAATGAAATTAATGAAAAATTTTACTCTGTTTCTAAAAATATTGTAGCACTCTAGATTGCTGTAATCAAAATTTGAAAAAAAAATTACCCTTTTGCTATATATCGAAGTGTTTTTTATGCAAAATTTTATAACAGTTTAGCACTTTTAATCCCAAATCTCGAGATTTTAATGCGATCTTGTGGTTTATTTTGAAAATATTTCATCATTATAGATGACTACAATCAAAATTTTAAAAAATCGCTCTTGAATTTTAGGACTTTTTTATGAGAAATTTCTCCGTTTATCGAGACACGGAATTTTTAAGCACTTTTAGTCCCAAAGTTGAACATTTAAATGAAAAATTTGCCTTAATTTAAGTATAGGTCATAATCAAAAATCAAGAATTCAGCTCTATTGAAAATTTATATAAAAGATAGCACTTTTGACAAAATTACACAGTACAGGTATAAAATTTTTAGATTTTAATGAGAAATTTTGCTTTGCCTTCGAAAATATTGCGGCACTCTAGGTTGCTGTAATCAAAATTTGAAAAAAATTAGCTCTTTTGCCATATATCGAAGAGTTTTCACTTTCTTTGATTTTAATACAAAATTTTAAGACAATTTAGTGTTTTTAGTGTAAAATTTGAAGATTTGTGTGGATAAACTTTAATCTTCTTCTATTGGTTAAGTTCTTTTCATCGAAAATTTGAAGATTTTCTAAAAGAAAACTGGAATTTAGCTGGGAAATTAAATAAAGATAACTCATTTTCATTAATTACATAAATTCTCAGACTACTTTTTTTGTCGCCCCTCTAAAGTGCCACCCTCAAGCATTTNACCCTCAAGCATTTCCCGAATTGTCTGCATATATTTCAGACAAATGTCAAATTGAGTAGAATATGACCTAATCTACGACTTTACGTAACCAAAACATGGCTAATTACGAGATAAATTACTGTAACATATCGGATACTACACCTTTTCGTAATGTAGTTCAGATATTTGCAGTTTTATTTCAGATTAGTAAATTTTATTTGAGAAACTGTCAATTGNTTGAATAAAATGTTTGTATCTGAAAATCATTTGACGCAGTCTGAAATTAATCTGATACTTTCTACAGTTGGCGCTAGTGTAGAAATAGGAGGTAATTTTGAATTTTTCTCATAGATACTTCATTTCTACCATCAGATCAAGATATAACCAACTATGGCAATTATGTTTATGCCAGTTTTCCAGTTGATGTTATCGTTTATTTCCATATGCAACCGAGTACATTCCGTTTTAGTTGTTTACCAGTATCTAGAGTTGAATGTATGCTACAATTACCGTCTTTAGATATTGTTTTCAGTTCAAAACGTGCCGAAGATGAATTCTTCAATAGGTATTTGTCCATTTTATTATCGCAATTATCGATAAATTAGTGAATTTTCTAGTGAATTCGGTGATGGTAGTAATAATGGTGGTACGAATTCAAATATTGCCACAACAGCAATCGGTGGTCTTAGTGTTACTGGTTGTTTATCCGATTTTTCGGTTTATATTTTCCATCCATATGGTGGTAAAAAATCAACATTAAAAGAAACCCAATGGTCACCATTATCAGATAGTGAACGTAAAGATTCATTATCGATAAATGTTGAATTTGTTAAATTCCATCTATCCAGATCGAGAATGTTGAATTTTAAACCGGATAAAAATAAAATTAACGATTGTAATAGTAGTAGTAATGATCAAAGTCGGGCTGTTATACGATTTTCAAGTAATATAACAATTTCTACTGGGTGTAATCGAAATACTTGACAATATTTAAACCGCGTATAGGATGCTGAAAATTGAAATTTTCTACATTTATTTTTTTAATACTTTTTTACAATTTTTTACGTTTTTCCCCATAACTTTGCTGAGATTGTCTATTTTGCATTGATTTTCGCACGGCTTATAGCAAATTGAAAGCCTTCCTAATGATTGAAAAATTTTCGATAGGGTCTTTACTTTTTCGGAAAAGCAGCGGAAAGTTAGTGCATCTAATCGAGCTTTCAAAGGGAGCATTTTGAACAATTCTGTCGTGTTTTGTGTATTATTTTACCTTTTTAGTTTAGTTCAATTTCGTGTTGTTATCAATTCTCAACAATAACACTACAGTAGGTCAATTTTTAACTAGTGACTATTAAATTTTCGTCAATTTTAACCACTTTCCTTTGTTTTTGACCCATCAAAATGTTGTTATCGTACTCTAGTCTAAATGGGGGTAGTTAGGTTTGAATATTGTTAGGTATTTCAATTACACCCTGTATTTATTTTGGATATGGTTTAACAATGAATTGAATTTATAGCAATTGTTGATATTGGTTCAGCTTCATTCAAATACGATATGAGACGTTTAACCGAAATTTTAGCCTTCCCTAAAGCTTGGTATCGGCGTTCAATTGTACGACGTATGTTCTTAGGTGATTTAAGTATGTCGTCGGTTTATAATGAAGATGATGATAGTTTAAATCAACAATCACCGAATCTACGACACCAGGACCAAAGGTGACTATTCAGTTTAATCGAAATTTTGGATTTATAAGATAAATTGTAGGCGGGCTAGTAAAAAATCGCCTTTATTGAAATTGAACTTAGACCAACAACATTATCGTTATCAATCGAAATTGAAAGATTTAGGTAAAACATTCAGTAATGAATCAACTATAACTATCAAAGATGGTAATGATGATGATAATAATAATGATAATACACCAAGTCCATCGGAATTTAAAAATCTAACATCATGGGAGACATTAGTTTTATTCGCTGTGAATTTTAAGAAACTCAACGTTCATATGAATATGGGCAATGTAATGGGTAATGTTTCGTAAGTATTTTATTATTTTCAAAACCGATATACCAAATAGACCATGATAAGTCATTAGAAAAATATTGTAAGGATTTATAGGTAGGTCTTAACAATATTAGAACTTCGTAGTTCATTTGGAACCTCTTTTTTTTTGGACCATGCCGCAATTTTCAAAAACGAGTTAAAGACAAAAAACCAAAAAATCAACTTGACGAGGATTTTTGGCCAATTTTTAGTGGTTTTATGTTTGTAGTTGATTGGAGAATATCACAAAATCGTTCGAAAAACCGTTTTTTGATCGACTTCCCGATGAACTACCATGTTCAATTATTACCAAAATGTTCTCTGAAGACTTCTCTACAAATTCTCAAACAAATTTTCTAATTACTCACCAATTATTATAATAGGGTTCAAATATCTTGAAACTATATATTTTTGAATAGACTACCCAATAATCAAGCTTACAAGTGAGCCAAACTCCCCATTTCGAGGGCGAGAATAGATCTTTGGTAATAGCTCTGGAACGGCCTAATTTTTGAGAGATTCATAAAGTAATAAATAGACATTTTTAAGGGTTGCAATATCGTGTAAACTAATTTGCAATATCTTGTGGGATGTGGGGTATGGATGGACTAGTTATATGCTGTTTTCAACGATTTTTTTTTACTTTTATACTCCGTTGTAGGATGTAGCAACATGAAAGTAGATTGTCGTGGATTGCTTCATATTTTACTGAATTTGATATTTATTAACATGTTTTCCAAGTGTTTGAAGAAAGCTACACTATGTTCCAAAAGTATGGAAAAATGTGGGGTAAAATACTTTGATTCACTTGGTTTAATCCAAAACTTTTGCATAAATTTGTAACAGCATCATTTATAGAGTTGTTTATTATGTTTTAGTAGAAATACATTCAAAATTCATGTGGGTATATTTAAATTCCAAAATTTGCCAAAATTCACCCCTAAAGTTGCAACTCTTGAAAATTAGAAAACCTTCGAACTGGTAGTTTTGTAATTGTAATTGTCTATTATCACAAGAATTCTTATGCTGTTATGTCTTAAAATGGGGTAAAAAATTACAAGAAAAGAACATTAAAATAATTTCCAAAATAATTTGTGCCTTATAGCTAAGCAGAGGGACCGTGTTCCCACCTTTAGATGCCGCGCGACAATCGTTTGCGTACAGCATAGACGTACGTGACTTTCGATTCTTACTGTAATTTCAATTACTAAAACGATAGATCGATTCTCGAACATTGTTGTATTCGTGCAAGTACTTGAACCGCTTGTTTATTGTTTGTGACGTCGCTCGTTCATTTCATCAACTACTTTGAATGATTATAGCGATCCAACAGTAACTAGTAGAGGGGTTATTCGAATACGGTATCGAGTTGTTATTGTCGATCGCTAACTTGCAACAGAGTTTGGAGAAATTACGTATTTGCCCCGAATTCGGGGCAAAATCCCGCTACTAGCTTATAGCTCTTACAAATGTCTGCTTTTCAGTCGCTCAATCACTAAAAGATATTAAATTATTCCGGAGATATAACCAAAGAATAATAGAAGCTCCCCATCCATCTCCTTGCCCTTATTTCTGCCCTTAAACTCGAGTGTACCGCCTGTTTTACCTCGGACTATAAGTTCTTGCCTTCATATTTTCAGGATTTATAGGAGATTATTTTAAATTTGAACTCCTCTTAGCTCATTTGAATGTTGGCCAAAAAACATTCGTTTTTGACCAAGGAGCGATGTTTGAAAACGAGTAACGTACGTCAAATTACTTTAGTATGCTTCCAACATTGATTTTTTTCGTTTCTTTCCACTTGATTCTGGAATGGGTAGGAATATTTTGCATTTATTGAGTCACTCTAAGTCATTTGATGTGCTTGACCGTTTTCAGAAATCGCGATATTAACTAAAACGATCCTTATGTTGACCAACTTGCCGATCAGCTACGAGGCTCTGTTATCGAATTATCGCAGAAGATAATAGAGCATAGCTAGTCATGAATAAAAAAAATGTACCCTTCAGAATATAATTAAGTATCTATTTTTACCTATACGTATATGTTAAAGTATATCATTTATAAGTAAGTCCTATTAGTTGATGAGCGATTCGAAAAATATTTTGAAGATTCTGCTGAAAGTTAGATGTAATGAAAAAGAAGTACGAGGATCTTTGGGGCATTCTTGGTTGTTTTAAGTGTGTAGTTGATTGATGAAAATTGTCCAAAAAGACAGTTTTGATCAACAGCTCGATGAACTTTAAATTTTGTCAAACTGATCTCTCCTATAACTTGTCAAAATATTTTTCAAGTCGCCCACCAAATAACAGGACTTATCTTTAAACCCTACTCGGGACACCAAAAACCATCAAAATCTTGCATTTTGATCTCGTCTAGCCATATGTCCATGAATCCATACGCTTAAAATTTTTCCAGTTGGTTAACGAAAGATTTCCGAAGTGATGGCCGTTTGAATATAGGCTCAACTGGCCATAAGAACCTGTACATAGCTTTGGGTTTAGGTGGTTCCGGTTTAGATGCCAAAGGCGGTATAGTCGGTGGTAATATCGAATTGGCCAACATCGATACATTCGGTAATATTTCAATTTTCTTGTGAATTATTCCTAAACCAACGTTGGATTTTTATGATGTTTCGTAGTGCATATCCGTGAAGAGCCGGATTTAGAACCGGACCATACTGTAGGTTTACGTTTACACGCAATCGAATTACGTTTAGATTATATGGCAACTAGTGTGTTAATGTTGCGTTGTAGTGATTTAAACGTAAATCTACGCGATGAATGGAAATTGAATCAAACATTAACAAATCGTGACTCAATACCAACCCGTCGGCCGGCTAGTATTTTCATGCATGGTGATTTAGCATGGGATCAATTACAAATAATGATATCGAAATCAACAACTGCTGATTTATTGAAAATGTTTACGAAATTAGAAGAATTCTTTTCGCAACAATTCAATAGCAGTAAACGGGCATTTAGCGGCTTTGGTAAAAACCAACAACAACAACAACAACAACAATCGTCAACTACAACAACAAATACAACAACCACAACTACCACAACAACAACAACAACAACAAAACCGAAATTATCAACGCAAAAAAGTCGTGAATCTCCATCGAATTCGTCTACAACATCAACAGTATCAACATCATCATCAGCATCATCGGATAGTGCAGTAGATGCCCGTCATCATCGACATTGGCAGAAAGTCATGGCTCAAGTTGCCGGTTTACATTTGAATACAATGGATGTACCATTACCACAATTTGGAACGATATTAGGTGGTACAATGGAATTGCATGGTAATAATATATCGTTGGCATGTTTTCATGGTATTAATTTTAAAAGTAAATCATGGGCATTATTTAGTTTGAAAGAACCGTGTATAACTTTCAATACAGAAGCCCAAGAGATACCATCAACAACCGGTAAATATTCATATTGGCCATGTTTTTGTTACGTAGCGTCGTAGCGTTATTCGAACACTTGTAAAATGTCAAATTGGTTAAATTATGAAGTAATCTACGACATTGCGTTACGAAATTAGAGCCAATTACGAGATAATTTATTGGGTTGCCTTTGGGAATGTTTTAATTGTAGATGAGGCTCCAGCTCAAGATCTTCATGTTGTACAAACATTAACCTGTAGTCTGGGTTTGAGTACATATAAAACACATTTATCAATGGCAACTGTTTGTAAAGTTAGTAGAAGTGTTGTATTTCCACCACAATTTAAAACATTACAAGAATGGTTCCACTATGCTTTTGCCAATAGTCAAATTGATGGTAAGTATCTCTTTAATATACAGGGTAAACCAAGAGAATCGGGTATTCTAAGTTTGAGAAGTTTCAAAAATTTGGCTTGCAGTCGTTTTTCCATCTGAACTCCATCTCTATACTCTAGTTTTCAACAGGGAGGAGTGATTTCAATTTTGCGCCTAAATGCTAACTTCTCAATGGTTGTTTTACAGACAAGTTTACATATCTCAAAAATACTGCTTGGATTTTAAAGTTTTGATGGTACTCTAATATGTATTGTTTGTTAGTTATAAAACGTATTTTTACCAGAGAGCTAAATATGTTGGATTTATAGTATAAATGAGTCATAAATATTGAAATTTATGGTCAAAACGATCCAGTTTTTGTTTCTAATGTTTTTTCTGTGTAAATCCGGCTTTAATCGTCACGCCCCCTAGTTTAAAAAGAGAGTGTAGAAGATATTTCCGCTGTTCTATCAATCCTCGGTGTATGGGGTAGTACTTTCTTATTTTAACTCAAATTGAAGGGGACTTTAATAAGGTGACTTATGGTCCAGTGTTAAGGGTCTCGTTCTTACTACATGTCGATCGGTATAACGAGAGATCTGCCCGAGGGACTATCAAATCGTCCCCTTTC
>JACDRP010001252.1:0-11014 GCA_013841185.1 Hycleus phaleratus | reverse complement strand
GGCTGATACAAAGTGTCAGTCAGCACATATTCAAAAGAAACGGAGAGATTCCAGTGATGTGTCCTTTCAAAAGGGACCGTTGACGCACACAGTTCCTGGCGTTTGGGTTGCCAGCCAAATCAAATTTGGTGGAATGGGTGGGTCAGATTAGTTGGAATGAAGCTCTGTTCTGCAGTTGCAGTATGCCTTTCTAAAAGGTCCAATACAGAATAGGCAGAATTTAACTCTTTAATCTAATTAGACATCGAGTCTTAAGCAACTACTTTAAAAAAATAGCTCGCAAATGCCTGTTGTTCGTCAATTTAAATCAATCAGTATGTGTGAAGTCCGATTATTCATCGCTAGTTAATCTGAGAATTTAGATCACAAATGTTCAAGCTTTACAAATATTGGGAGAAGAAGGACGTTCGAAAAACTGACAAAGCGTGACTTTCTTAGGGGTACTTTGACCACTTTTTTATAGTTCGAATCAACACAAATTCTAATTATTCTAAAATTATTTGTTTTTAGATAACTAAAATAATTATATGAGAATTACCGAATTTACCGAATTTGGACTCGTAGCCAAAAACTTGTGTTTTTGATGAGGTTGCAGTTTTTGAAAATGAGCCAGACATATTTCTACTCTTCCAATAAAATAGAGAAAAACGAAAAAAACACCACTTCCAAGGCATCTTTAGGCCATTCTGAGTCGTTTTATGGTTGTAACTCGTTTTTGAAAAACGCAGCACCTTTCAAATGAACTGCGAGGCCCAAATTTCGCTAAAATTGCTCGCCAAATGGCAAAATTACAATTTTGAATCATAAAAATTACTGGTTTCCGCCTTCAAAAAAATTGTAATTCTTTACAATTCACTTATGCTTAGTTCAACGTGTTGACTACATAATAATAAACGCATCGTAAGATTGTTGGGTGGTCTGAATCTCGGAATTTTCGTGTGTTTCGAGTGCAGAAAGAACAATTCCAATTTGCGACACCTAAAACGTGGCGTAAATTAATTCAGTTGACGATTCTCNTCTCGAGATTAATTTGATCACCTTTTTTTTTTGAGATTATTCAACGTAAATCATCTCCATTAGGATTTTCTTACAGCGATATTGCATTGCATTTCTATCGGCAAATTTTATCTTCAATTGGAGTTATAATCCAATTAATTAATTGATATTTTAGTTGTATATAAAAAATCAAATAAATTAAATCGAATCTATTACAGTTCACGTACTCTAGCTTTATTATTATGATTATATAATCGGTAAATTAATAGTGAATCATCAGGTAGTCTGTGTCTCGGAGTTCGTAAAAACGCTCGCATTTGTTTACAGAATAATTACAGAAAGGCAAGCTTATTTAATTCATATTGATGAAACTCTCGGAGCAACTTTGGCTACTTTTTTTCCATGAACAGAGTCTTGAATAGAATATTCGCTTGAGTTATTTTGGTTTATAATTTTGGAAAAATACGTCCAATTATAGAGCAGCTTTCATCTTTCTATTCCTATAAATTTCAAGATTTAATAATTTTTGCTAAACGAAATATGTTCCACTAAAATGCTTTCATCATAAAAGCTTAGTTTATCAGAATTTTCGGAAAATACCATCGATTAGAAAAGAAACAGTATCGTAAATGTAGAATTGGGTGAGATATCCATCATTTCGATATCTCTTATCATTTCGGGTTTATGATATTTGCTTTAATTCTCTTTAAACTCGCTCTTTATAGTAGTATAAGGAACTTTTGATTGCAATAGAGCTATGATTTATTAATTGAATTAAAATGTAAACATATTGTTAAAAAAAGTTGACTGCTCTACTCCCTACAAGATTCTATTCCCTTAGAAGATTCAGTTTTCCAAAGGGCTATGAATTCACATTAATTTAAATTTCTTGCAATTTGAATAGACCACGATTGTAAATTATCCTGTATATGTAAAATCCAATGAATCATTTGTTTTAAACTAGCAAATGTTATATTTTGGGTTATTGTTTACGTTGTAATTGCAGTCTCTTATCTTTAATGTCTAAATACATAAACTTTTGATGATGCTTTAATGATCAATTAGACGTAAAATATCGATCTTGATTGATATTACTGTCGACTGTTGGGAATTTGAAAGACAAATAAACATCAATCAATGTATTGGTTGCAATTTTGAGTAAACATCGATATTAAAATTATTAGAAAATTGACGATTCTGATGTTATTCCTCAAACAATTTCTAAACTTGGGCCATTTCTTACAAGTTGTTGAATTATTTTAAAATTGGTTTGTTTATTACAAATTTAATTTTTTAATTTACAAATTCCAGTGCCAATTTTTCTAATTCGACTCAATTTTATTGATAATTTTGTAAAATTTCATTATGTAGTCTTGTAAAAAGTGTATTTTTAGATTTTTTTGTATTCTTTAATTATAGTTCACTTGTACTTGATTTACGTGCTACTTATATAAAGCGTGTAAATTTAAAGATATGTGGGCAGTCTGAGTCTCGGGGTTACTCTTATGCTGTGCTAGTAAAATAGCGAGCTCCACACTACCACCAAAAGACCACCACATGGTGGCACATGGCTTCAGATCAAGCGTAACGATTAAATTGTCCTTTGGATAACGCGGAATAACAAACAATTTATCAAACCTTAATTAATTCATTGTCCAACTCTTGAGGCGATTTTGACTGTCTTTTTTCTAAATAAATTGTTGTTTTATTGAAAACTGCTGATCTGTGTTGAAATTCCAAATTTCGACAATCTGCCCCATTATCGCAACAAATTTCTAATAGATTTTTAATTTATAATTAACCTTAGACTATTGAAATTACCGTTAAGATTCCTTAGGCACGATAGTAATTTTGTAGGCAATTAACACGGTTTTAAGATCTCTATCAACCCAAATTAGACTCTTATTTCGTTATCGATCAAGTAATTTGAAGGTACTGAAAATTCTTGATTTAAAGTCAACAAATTTTCCTGATTCAATTCGATTTTGTTACAAATTTTTGGTTATTTTCAAATGTTAGTCATCAAAAAATAATAAATAAATATTCCCGTAAACTCTAATTATAGTTCACTTGTGCTTGATTTACTCCACTATTTATATTAAGCGTGTAAATATAAAGATATTCGGGCAGTCTGAGTCTCAGAGTTTTTCATGATTGCTGCTTTAGCAAAAACTGATGAACATCATCGACCGCACAGAAGAAACAATCGTTAAGGTTTTTCAATTAATTATGCGAAATTAAAACGTTGCATAATTAATTTCCATCGAATTTAATTCATTGTTGAACTCTTGGGGCAATTTTGGCTGTCTTTTTCCAACAAATTATAATCAAATTTCAACTGGAAATTGGCCAGTTAATCGGCAGTTCCAGCTCAAATCTACTGGCATAATTTCTGAACTCGAAGGCGTTTTTCTTCGGAAAAATTGCGATCTAGGATTTTTGCGTGTAATTCAGCAAATATCGATTTTCCAATGATTTTCACCTAGATCAAACAGATTGAAAGGGATTTTGAAATTTGCAATAGCTCCCTAGATAGATCTATTAGTGTCCCGGAAAATTGACACTTCTTTTGCTTCGATACAGTGCCGGAAAATGCTAATTTTTAATAATCAATATCTCCTTGCTTAATGGTATGTTGTAATGAGTGGAGTAACATTGGAAAGAGCATTTCAAGGAGTATCAATGAGCGTTTCTAATTTTGAAAAATTCCAATTAATTTCTGAATTACAGAAGACAAGCTTGGCTTAAACGTTTTCTTACATTTTTCACTTAAAACTAGTCATTTTTTTAAAAGATTTCCTAACGGATTTCTTAGCAGTTTACTGAACGACCTTTCCAAAACTCTTAGAAAATTTCCTATTAATTTTGTCTGTTTCTGTTTTGTGTTGTTATTCTAACAAATTTCTAATAACTCTTCGCAATTTAGGTTACAGTAAAGCTTAAAGACTGCTTATGTATAAATAGAATTTCCGAAGCGATTACATCTACTTGATTTAAGATCTCTATCAATACAAAATTGGCAATTCTGCTAGTTTCCAAATCCTTATACGTCATTATTCTCCAGTATACACACTGTGTACGTAACGGCTCAACTTTCCACGAAAGGGGTTAATAACGTCCATAATTAACCCGTTCCCTCGACATCACGCTGAAGACGAACTCGAAAAAAACAAGCAAGAGAAGAATAGTAAATCGGCCGATATAACAATAAAAATAGAGATGGACTTAAGCAGGCGAGCAACAAAACAAACAAGCAAACTTTGAAAATCCTTGGTCGTTGAAAATTGTTACTCATTCATAATTCTCTGTTTTAATACATTGTTGGGAAGTCTTGCTCTATTTTTGTCTCGAAGAAAATATCGAAACGGATTAAAAATTACAAGTAGCTACCCCTTTTCTCTGTGATGCTGTTGTTAGTGGAAAACTGTTGTTTAAGTCTCGGTTGTGATGCGCTTATAACAATGATAATTTTTTAATTAAAAACGTATTAATCTCGAACAAAAGACGGGAATATTGCAAAAAATAATAACGAATTCGTTAGTCGAAAATTTAAGTTTTAAACTTTTAAAGACCAAAGATTTGGTAATTGTTCAAAGCGTTTTGTCTAAAGTCCTTGTTATTATATTTATTTACAATTTATCTGTAAATCTCTAAAGCTTATAGTGATTGACACGCAATATTTATCGATTATATTCCATATTTCCATAACAAAAAAGTCGGTTCTATTATCTTTCCACCTATTATTCTTTTCTCTGTATCGTTTATTTGCTATAGCAGGTGTTTTTATTAGCAATACGTCTCTTATCATCCACACTTGCCGACATTAAGTTGTGTACCAAATCCATGTACGTATCTAAAAGCAAATATTTTCCAACCATATGGCACGGATCGCATTGTTATCTTACTTTGGTTTTCAATTTTTAGCCTCTATCGACAGATTTACACGCTCAACCAGACTAATTCAAATCGATCGTCTTGCGCTAAAATATAAAGAATAGGACGATTTAACGCGTGATTTCGTAATAAAATCGAAATGTTTTACGATATTAACAACAGTCAAAGTTGTCGTAATTTTCAGATGTCTTTATAATAATTGGTACACTTCAATAAAGAGACATCCATTAAAATTTGATTATAAACGAAATAAAATTGAAGTTTTTCGTGTAGACAGCTTTTATGAAATGTCAACGTATAAACATAAAATCGTTTACAATGTGCGGATTTCTACAAGAATAACAACCCTTAATCTTTCGAGGGCTAATTTCTTGTAATTGTGGAAGAATCAATTATCGTTAATAGTTTATCAAGATTATAGTTGGCGATTATAGGAAGAAATGGTAGCAAATTGCCGGAGTTCTAAGATTTAATTGGAAGTTAGTGTGTTATAAGATTACGTTTTTGTATTTTATTGTTGACAATAAAGAGACGTTAATTCCTTTTTTATTCCAAACGAAACCAAGAACAACACCGCTTCGATATCCTTTTTGTTGCTATAAACTCGCGCTCATTCTCCTTTTTTATATTTATTAGTTTTTGAATGGTGTCGGGCGAATTTCTATCATCGTCAATCTCATATTTGTAGCAGCTAAATTATAATGGAACTTTATATGGAGCTAAAAAAGGAACGTTTTTAACGTTGTATTTATTTAGGTAGATGTATGTATTGTAAATCTGGAGGTACGCATTGACAATAGAAAGAAATATAAACGTCGGCGGTCGCATAAAAAGCTCTTAAAATCTGCGCTTCCTCTTGTCATTCTATTCGGCCGGCCAATTCCCCCTTTCGTTCTTTGCCGGATTAAAACGTCCGGCGTTTCAAAATTAATGCCGGACCTTTTAGGAAAATTACAAAGAAACGACTGGGGAACAACTCCATAACAAATAAAAACTAAAAAAGAAGAATAAGATTGATGAATTTTTTTAATATCAGGAAATTAAATTTCAAGCTCGTCGCAAATGTAATTATCGCATATTTAAAATGTTTAACAATAAAAAAAATTACAATTATTATTTTTAATTGTTTCGGTTATAAGCTTTGAATTTCAATGTGCCCAGCGGTATTGGTAAAACTATTGCGTCTAGTATTTGAGCTTATAAGCTGTGCTCTAATGCTGCCATCTAGGAACTAGTAGCGAAAACTACTGGCCTTAGAACTAGACAAAGATAAATGTGATATTTAAGCTCAGTAAGCAGCGCCACGAAAGCTCAACATCTAATTTATGAACTAATTGAAGAACGGTTATTGTCGGTAAAATCTTGATTTTTGAGTACATTTCAAATGTAAAATCATATAAATGGATGTAATGGAAATTAATTTTGAATAGGAAATATTTAATGTTATTATTGTGCAGTTCCGAGTCAGGAAATTAAAGAAAAACACCAGTTCCAGCCGGGACAATAGACGCTGGAAAGACCCATGTGCCATTTACTCGTCGTCCATTTGGTCGTTTTTGAAACTCACCATAATAGAGGGAATATGGCTTCAACAAATAGATCGCAAGTTAGATTAAACGCAGAATTCTGCTCGATAAAGCTCCAGTGTTGGTTGTGGTAGTGGTAGTGGTAGAGGTGGTGGTAGTCGTAGTGGTGGTGGTGGTAGTAGTGGTATGGCCGTCTCCGTCCCTTTTAAACCTCCCCCTATCTAAAACAGTGAGGGCCACCCTTAGGAGCGCTAATATTCCCCCGCCATGGCCACTAACATTTGCACGAAATGAGAACTCGAGATGAGTTCGATTAAAACAATGGAGGCCGGACTGACTACTACCCTAATATCCAACCCTCTACCACCCATCTAGTATGTTTATTATCTGTACATACAGACGTGTACTTAGCTGTACAATTCCTCTGACTGACGATCTAATACTAGTCGGGTTTTAGTTAAAACACATAACTTGATTGGGATTCTAAACCGGATAGACATACAACAACGGTAGTGGTATTGGCGGTAACGTTTTGTAATGTTATTGTGGAGATACAGCTATTTGAAGGCAGTCGGGCGAAAAGTATCGGGGGTGGCAGATCTGGCACACAGATGAACAAGCATTCATGATCGATCAACAATAACATCAGGAGGCTCCATTGAAGAAATCTAGGCGCCAACAAATTTCAAAAATGCCCACACTTGTACAACATTAAAAAAAAAATCTATTAAACATAAAAAGGGCTTTTGATGGAACATCCCAAAATATCGTAATACTCGGCCATTAATTAAAAACGTCGTTTGGCAGCAATTAGCTAGATGAAACCCTCAAAGCAGCAGCGACTCTTCAACTGGACTGCATTTGACATCCAAGAGTGCCGCGGATCGTTGTGATTAATGAGCGGGACAATTGGCCCTATCGCTGAAACATCATCACCCCTAATCGTACTCTTATAAGAAGGGGATGAGATATTGACTTTGTTTGTATATTATATGTAGTTGTAGGTGGATTTGTGTACAATTCTAAGAAGAAGGGTTGGTTGGATAGCGGTGATTGTGTTTAAATATAGAAGAGTTGGCGATCCATCATTGATATTTTATATAATGTAAATATAGTTAAAGCTAATGCATAAAAGCTTTGTTTACATGGTTAATAGTTGGTTTTATTTTTATTAATTGTAGGAAATCGTTAAAAGCTTCCCGGAATTATTTGTATATAATGACTAACAAAAAGACTGTTTATTTATGGAAATATTGGATCAAATTCGTAGGAGAACTGGAAATTGTAATCCTTTGACAAGCAATTTTATCAAACTACACGAATTCAAGACGATTTCAGTTAAAATAAATCCCTCATGCGGAAACAACATTAAAATAACAACTGTACAAATAACAACTCTTGTCAAACTAAAATTCCCGTTATGTAAAAAGAGTAATGAAGCATGTATCGTTTCTGTATGGCGGCTAATGCTAGCTGGGAATCCTTGGAGAGATAATTAAAGTCTGTCGCCAGCTAACGAAGCTAAACACATATACATTCATCACTCTGTGCTCACTACTATAACCATCCCTTTGCCCCGCTTAATCACCGCTATACTCACATAAGCACCACCAATGTTGATACCACCCCCTATATTTCACTCCACTACAACCAACTCACTTTACTCTTCACATAATTATGTAGCCGGTTGTTTATCCAAACAGATTAGACGATTGAGATTCGAGCTGGATCTTAAAATATCAAATTTCAATAAAACTGAATAGAATTTCAGGTTTTTTATCGGATATTCCATTCGGAATTCTTGTTACTAAATTCCAAATCAAATTCGAATTTCTCTATCGTATCTTTAGTTATAGAAATGTTAGAAGACATGTCACTATTGTTGAGCAAAACTAGAACTAGAGCACTGTTGAAAGCTAACAATAGTTCCGTAAGGCGATAAGTTTGCTAGATGGAAACACAAATAGTATCGCCAACTTCAATCTAATAATTCTATCAGTATTGTCATACGTAAATATAATCGAATACGTTTCACTTAACCCGACAAATCGATGCCAATAGGGCAATAATAACGCGAAACAATCGCTTTACGGTCGGCTAATCTGTGTGTGTATTCCAGTTGCAACACACTAGCAAAAATAGTGGACTGTTAATAATGGGAAAAACGAAGAAAATCACAGTTAGTAAAAGGAAAATAACCAACAAAAGCTCGCGTAGTGATTTAAAAATAAAATTTAAAAAAAATCGACCGCTTTCACTTAATTCCACTGGATATTCTATTGATGTATCGGAAAAAAGTCCACCACCGAGCAGCCCACTTAAAACAGTACAACCACACAACAGATGAGTTGTTTTAAGTTGTTTTCGTAACGGATCCGAACGTAATTGAAAGTGGGGTGTCTGTATGAAATAATCCAATTATAGATTCTTTCGATTTTGCATTATCTCGATTTGCCTGATGGTACTTTTTATCTTCGACCGTTTTGGCGATGTAGAATATTTTTATATCAAATACACGTTTCTTTGGTGTCTTTAAACAGGAAATTAAAACCAATCCAACAATATTGCGAAGATATCGCCGAATTTGTCGGGTTTTGTTGGGTTATTTTCGAATTGAAATGCCGGCGAAAGAGAGAGTGGAAAAGTAAATGAATCGAATTATTTGTCATTCAGGCAAAATCGGATGAAAAAATTGCATAGAAATAGAGAAAAAAGAGAGGAAACGTACAATTTATCTGTACACACATGTTGGATGGGAGGAAAAAAACTGTAAAAACTGTAACGAAAGTGACAATCGGTGTGGCTGGCTTACTGTGCACAATTTTTATCATCCTATTGTAGTAAATCAAACAGTAAATATTGTTATATGATACTTTAATTATGGAATAGTAAATTGATGTAAATGTGGGGTAAAAGTGAATTAATGAATGAAATTCCATCATACAATCGTACACATAACAAATAGGTTTATTTTCGGGTAATTCAGTTTCTTTGAAAATAATCCAGTTGAAATCCGAACGCCAGGTGGTTGGTGTCTCACGATTTTTGTCTCGTTTGGAGACGAAAGGGATGCTGTCCGTGTATGTACAACAAAGTGGTCAACTGACCAAACCTGTTCTAAGACGATAGTCGGTTATACATATTT
This sequence comes from Hycleus phaleratus, assembly GCA_013841185.1. Lineage (NCBI taxonomy): Eukaryota > Metazoa > Arthropoda > Insecta > Coleoptera > Meloidae > Hycleus > Hycleus phaleratus. Next base: position 1,453 of record JACDRP010001252.1, on the reverse strand, counting down.
AATCAGCTAAAGAGGGTTGTAATCGTGAGAAATCACTCGATGCTTACTCGCATTTTACACAAAAATTTTAATGTGATTAAAATTTCAACCGTCATTCGATTATAACCGATTTTGGTAAATTTAGTAGAATTTGCGTAAAAATTTGATACACGCGCCATTATCGTCGATAAAAAGGTCCAATTATAGGATAATACTTAGCGTTGACCCTCGTGAAAAGGTATAAAACTGGTTTTCTGGCACGGGACGGTTGCTCGAAGTTCAAAGGCTAAGCTATTACACCTTTTTTCGAGTATGTTTACAATTTCACATTTGACCTGACCGTAATAGAGGTACGGATTAATAAAAATTCAAATCGATCCGGACTGATAATAGATAATTGTAAAATTCCACCCTCTATTTGTGTGTAATACAAATAGACGGACCACCACCTGTGATGCGTTTTTTAATCGAGTTATGAGTTTTTGCGGCTTGACTCAGGTCAGTACAGTTCCGTTGTGTTTTGAGTTGTGAATGGTGGCGGTGGCGGTGGCAACGGCGACGGCAACGGCGGTAGCGGCTACAGTGGTCATGACAGCATACACACAAATACAGACGCACACACACATCTACCCATTATTTTCATAAATGTTTTTCTAAAATAATTACCCACTCTAGAAGTAAGTTTATTTTACTGAAATTATATAATTGGGTTAATTATTGTAGGATGAGGGTGTAGAAAAACATCGAATTAGACTAAATTATGTTTTAACGAATTGTTAAAACGTTTGAAGCTTTTATATGAAGACAATTTCAGAAGTGAATTCACAATAAGTTGGAACAAATGTGGTTTTATTAAGCCTCTTACCTCTCACTAGAGTTGTGGGCTAATTCAAGAATTATCCAAATCGGAAAAGAGGTTCGAAAATACTCTAGGGAGACTAAAAATTTTAATTGGCTCTACAGAATTTGTCGGTAATAGTCCGTTTTTCAAAATTATAGGCAAGAAAATTGAATTTTTGAAATTATCCTATAGAGGCAGATCTCAAGAAATTCGGTTCAAATTGGTAAAAACGCTTAGAAAGTCTAAGTTTTAATTACAATTCCCTTTTAGCTCGATTCTCGCTAAAAAGAGTAGACTTTCGATCTAGGACCAGAATATTTCGACAATTCCGACTTTGTAGCCCCAATTTTAACAATTACAAGCTCTTTCAAATTCTCGTCTATACACGTTTTAATACAATAGTCTTTTTTGAAAATTATAGCCCTTGAGACAAGAATTTTCGAAATATCATACTATAGAGAGACAGATTCCCAGAAATTCTGTTCAAATTAGAAAAAATGCTTAGAAAGTCTAAGTTTTAATTGCAGTTCTCTTCTTTAGCTTGCTGAAAAGGGACAGACTTTATATTTTTCAAATTTCTAAGACTCTGTAGCTTTAGTTTGAACGATTACAAGCTTTCTCAAGTCTTCTAAA
>JACDRP010001251.1:0-11026 GCA_013841185.1 Hycleus phaleratus | reverse complement strand
AAATTGACGGTAATAAGAAATTTAATAAAGCCCATAATTCCGGTAATTTATTTTGTAATGGTGTACCAGTTAATAGTAAACGATGCGGTGCTAAATAGTGGGTATTTAATACTTGAGTTAATTTACAGTGGTGATTTTTCATACGATGACCCTCATCGATAATCATATACTTCCATGGTAACTACAATTAATTAATTAACTAATCTTTGATTTAATTATAATTAGATTGTACCTTAGCTAAGACACCTTTATCTTTAATTACGTATTCATAGGTGGTTAATAAGACATTAAATTTAGTTGAGCGCATTTGACTTTGTATAGCACGTCGGCCTACAGGTGAGCCTTTATAAGAAACTACAACAACTGAGGGTGACCATTTTTCAAATTCCAACATCCAATTCGATAATGTTCTAAAATTATAAATTATCAAACAATTTAAATTTAATTAATTGAAACATACGATAGAGGAACTATAATCAAGAAAGGACCATTAACTTTCTTCTTTTCCATTAAATAAGTAATTAACGCTATAGTTTGTATAGTTTTCCCTAAACCCATTTCATCAGCTAGGATACCATTTAAATTATTATTGTATAGGGAAACCAACCATTCTAAACCTTTAATTTGGTATTCTTTTAATTTACCATTAACCATAATTGAAGCTTGTTCGGTTACAATTTCATGAATTGTATGTGCAATACTATAATAAGTCTGTTCTTCATTAGCATTCTTATGGTATTCATCATCTTCAACTTTAGCTTTATTGATAACATCTTTAGCTTTATCTTCTTCCGAGTGATTACGACGACGTTTCTTCTGTCCTATAAAATTAACATTCAACAATTAATGGTTTAATTATTTAATTAAATAGTTAATTACTATTTATATCATCATCATCGTCAGAATCTTCATCATCTGTTACAACTTCCCATCCAGGATGTTGTTGTAGCCAATCTTGTAATTGACTCAACATTGGTGCTTCTTCACCTGTCAATTTCTTACCGGTACTTGTTTCAATTACAGCAATTGGACGATCTGAACCTTGGGAACCATCATCGATATCACCTTCCATACGTTTCTTTTTCTATAAATGACAATTTTTATTAAATTAAAGCTATAAGGGCACAAATAGCACGAGAATGGTAAGAAATATCGAAATGGTAAATGTCTCTAAATGTAATTCTTCAACTTTGGAGAAGAATGGATTTTAATTGTTAACATCTTTGGAAATTCGGAAAATTATAATTGTGTGTTTTAAAAGAGGTGTTGGAATTATTCGTATAATTTTTTGTATAATTAATAAAATTAAATGAAATTTATACCATTAGATAGACGAAAATTAAGTCTACCCTTGGACGAAAGTAGATTTGCCTTTTTCGTTTTCGTCTTTCGGTAAATTATGTTCAAAGTTCCTGTTTTTTTATATTGTAAAAAGTAAGCAATCAGAAGCTGGTATTTTGTTCAAAACAATCGACCATAATAACAAGCACACAAGTGGATAAATTAAATACAATTATTTCTTAATCACTATTGTAGTGGTCTACTATAAAAATGTTACAAAAAGATAAAACAACTGTTTCTTTTGGAAATCGCAACTATTCAAATAACCAATATGCAGTTGTTTTGGATGCAAATTTCTGGAAAACGAGAACGAAATTTACAAATGTACTCGCCCCCAAATGTAGAGTTAACTTTCGTCTAGCTAATTGTATAAATTCCATTTTATTTTATTAACTGTACAACAATAGGGCATATTTTTCGTAGACACAAACAGATAAGTTGAACACAATTATTAATCATTACTCTATGTGGTCTGCTATAAAGTAGTCGAATAAACATTGTAAAACTGCAATAATCAACGAAAACGAAATTACCCTTTTCCGTTTCTCTTCTTCTAGTTGTTTACGTTTCTGTTCCAATTTATGTTGTTTCACCATTTCAGTTAAATTAGCAATATATTCATCAGTTTGTGATAACAAGAAAGCTAAACGTTTATCTTTCTTTTGATCGATTAATTTACGATAACCCTCCTCATCTTCGGCCATCAATCGTCGCATACGTTCTTTCTCAATACGTTCTTGTTCTTTTTTCTGTTCCCTTTCAGCATTCGCATGATAATTCATTACAGCTTTATTAATTCGTGCCAATTTCGCTTGATTATTCCGATGGAATTCTTTAAAATCTTTACCATGTTGTAGAACAGCCGACAAGAATTCTTGGTGTTTCTGGCGACGTTTACGTTCAGCTTCTAATTTTTGTTGTTTTTCCAATTTTTCTGTAGCTCGAGCTTCACGTAAACCTTGTCGTTTTGCACGTTTATACGATTTTATATTAACTGCAGTTTCTAAAGTTGTATCACGTCTTGTACAGGCGATAATTTCACTACGTAATTGTCGTTGGAAATTTAAACAACGTAAAGCTCTAAGTTCGATTTGAGCTTGAATACGCAATTCATCGGACATATTCGATGGTAGATTGCTTAATTGTTCCATACGTGCTGCTATTCTTGATGCCAAACTAAAATTTATTGAAATTATTAAATATTAATATAAAAATCAATAAAAATTACCGATTTTCTCGTTCTTGTAAGATAACAATCGGATCAATTCCACAAGGTTTTGGTAGTGTTGTTATCCGATTTTGTTTATTCGAAGTTGGTTGTGGGTGCGGTTGTTGTTGTTGTTGTTGAGGTGGTGGCTGTGGGTGCATTTGATGTGGATGTTGTGGTTGTAAATGTGGCTGAAATGGTGGATGTACTGGTGGCTGTTGAGGTTGTTGTTGCTGTTGTTGAGACATTGGTGGTTGAATTTGTTGTAAATGTTGATGTTGTTGTGATGGTGGTTGTTGTTGTTGTTGTGGCAGCTGTTGCTGTTGTGGTTGAGGTGGCGGTTGTTGTTGTTGTGGTTGTTGTATTGTTTGATTTGGTGGTATTTGATTAGGAGGTCGTATACCCATCGAATTTTGTAGTGGTCCACTTTGTGGCTTCATACTCTGTACAGGTGGTTGCTTTAAATAACACTTTTATTAATAAACGAGTTAATTTTCTACTAATTGTAGAATTTTTCTTTATTTCAAATAAATTATCGGTTTTGTAATTATTTTCCAAGCTAGTCTTATCGACGACTTTACATAAATGTAACGATCAACAACAAATTTGCATTAAATTTATCAATTATTTTATTTAATTTTTCCTACCTTTGTAAAAAACACAATAAACTATTGTTGTTTTACCTTCAATCGCCAAACACGATATCAATTATACACAATACAAGCTATATTCATTTTATTTATAATTTATTGATCATTATTCGATTACACTCTATTGATTTTTCCTTATCCTTTTGTTTAATTTCTTATTTAAAATTTAATTAATCTAATTAAATTCTCCACCTCTATAAGGATCGCGTGACTAAATACAATTATTATAACATACCTGTAAAGATCCAGGTGGTGGACCTGATGGACAATTTGATGGTGGTAATGGAGGTTGTGTTGTTAATGGTGGTGCACTAGAAGTTGGTGGACCTACTGATTGAGAAGAAACCGGTGGTCCTGGCGGACGCATCGGTGACGATTGTAGTTGTTGTTGTTGTTGTGGCGGTGGTGGTGGTGGCGGCTGTTGGGCAGGTTGTTGAGGCGGCGGTACTGCTACATTTTCACTAGATCCAGATTCATTCGACTCACTTCCAGGTGGACCACCCTAAAAATCGGTAAATTTCTTGTTTGTTTTTGTCAATAAAATCCTATTAAACTTTCTTTTTAGTTTAATTAAATAAAAGCTTAGTTTTGTGTTTATAAAGCTTAAGAATTGTGTTATTGAAACCTTGTAACGAAAAAAAGATTATCTAAAAACAAATATAGTTTGGTGACTTATTTTATTAAAAATGTAAGAATCGATTTTTTTTTAAACCACCACTAATTACCGGTTGTATTGGTCCTGGTCCACCACCTTGTTGTGGTTGAAAAGGACTCGATGGTGGTGGTGTAGGACATTGTGGTGAACCATCAGATCTTTTACCTTGTACAGCCATTGTCATTTGTTGGGAAATCGGTTGATTTCTTGCTAATAAACGATAGGCCATTATTTGGGCTCTATTAATAAATAACACAATTTAATTCACACAATATTAAAAATAAATAAATTAATAAAACAATACCTCAATTGATTGATTTGCATTTGACTAAATATAGGATTACTACCATTAGTACGAGCACGTAATGCCAATAATTGTGAATAACGTGGATCTTCTTGCATTCCTTTCTCTTCCATTGAATCGATAGCCCTTTGAAGGGCATTTAAATTTTCTTGTCCTTGTGGTGGTAATGGTGGTGGTATCGGTTGGGCATTAGATGTAGGTATTGATGGTGGTTGTTGTTGATTCGGTTGTCCTGGTGATGGTTGTGATGTTGGCGGCATTGGTCCGGATGGTGGACCCTGAGGACCAGTGGAAGAAGACGGATTCTAATTATACAAAATTTCTTTTAATCATTTCCAAGAATGTTTACACTTACATGAAACTTTTGTAAGCATAGGAACAAATAAAAATAAAATTAATTTCAACGAAATTGAATATAAAAAAAAAGAAAATCCCAATTAGTAGATTATTCTAATGAGGACATCCTCTGTCTGGCTGTTTAATACACGTGTAAATATGTCTTGGGATTGATTTACTACAAGGACAAATGCAATTTCATGTGTATTATCTAAATACTGATGATAATTAAAAAAATTATCTTGATAGGAATATAATTCAAACTAAATACAATGTTTCATTGTATTTTTATCTCAAATACAGACGATAAAAAACAAGAAACAAGACCTATCCCAAATTATACCTCCTACCAAATAATTCCTATGGTATTTCCATAAAATGCCATAACAAATAAAACTATTGAAAGTAATATTTTAGATTAAATAGATGTAACTTTCAAGGACTTGCTTAGATTATTGTCTAGTTTTGCCAAGTGTACAACAATTAGTATGAGCTCCAAAGAAGTCGAAAATTATTTTGAATTTATCTTACCTTTAGTAAAAGAAGCAGGAAAAGTAAGTTTCTATAATTATTTACTATCAAAATAATAAATTTTTATTTTTTTGAATTTATAAAAGGTAATTCTTGAAGCTAAAGACATAGAGATTGAAACAAAAGAAGAAATTTACGACCTTGTTACAGTCTATGATCGTAAGGTTGAAGAAATTCTAATTAAAACAATTAAAAATAAATACCCCAATCATAGGTAGAAATTTTCAAATTAATTAATTTTATAATAATGCAAAAAATTATAGATTTATCGGTGAGGAAGAATCATCATCAAAACATCAAATAAATGAATTAACAGATGATCCAACTTGGATTATTGATCCAATTGATGGTACAGCAAATTTCGTTAGAAAATTTCCAATAACATGCATCTCAATCGGTCTTACAATCAATAAAGAACAAGTTTTAGGCATTATTTATAATCCATTTATGGATGAACTCTATACGGCTATTAAAAATAATGGGGCTTATTTCAACGGGAAAAAAATCCAAACCAGCCAACAAAAAGGTAATTGTTTTCATAAATAGAGAAAATCAATTAAGAATAAATTTGCAGACATTCAAAAATCTGTAATGAGTTACGAATTATCGTTGGCTAGATCGGAAAAATATCGGGACCTATACCTTTACAGATTCAAACATTTGATAGCAACCGTTCAAGGGTAAGTTAGAAAAATTCCAAATAAACCTCATAATTATCAATTAATTTTCTTATCAGAATACGATCATTGGGTTGTGCTGCAATGAGTTTATGTTATGTAGCTCGGGGCTCTATCGATGCATACCAATGCGATGGTTTATACCCATGGGATGCAGCAGCTGGTGTTTTAATTGTACGTGAAGCCGGTGGTGCAGTCTGTGATTCAAGTGGTAATTACCCCCAATTTCTATAATGATAGAATTATTTTTTATAATTTTTTGTAACGAAAAAGGAGCCGAATTTGATTTGATGAAGCCCAATTTCATCGCTGCAGCAACTCGGGAATTACTCGATCAATTTGTAAGTGTAGAAAAAGTCGCAGATAATGAACGTTTAACTGATGAATTCAATAAAAAAACTAATATCAATTGTAAATATCGTAGATAATTGAAGTGTAATTAATTTGTATACAATTATGTAAGAATTGTGAGATAATTATTGAATAAATAAATTTAATTTCGTATTGCATTAAACTTACCTGTCCTTGTGGCGGATGTCCGGGCATCGGTATCGGATGGCCAGGATACGGCGGCTGGCCTTGTTGTAGAAGATGTCCAGGACCTAGCCCTAATGGAGGCCCACCTGGCGGCATTCCCGGATGCGGCGGTTGCGGTCCTGGATGACCCTGCGGCCCGCCGGAATGTGGCGGCGGTGGTCCGGGATGATTCGATGGTGGCGGTATTGGATGCGGTTGTGGCGGTACACCATGAGATGGATGATTTTGCGGCGGCGGCCCATTCGGTGGTAATTGTAATGGTGGTCCACCTGGATGGCCAGGCGGTGGTGGTGGTGGTCCGCCCATATGATGCGGTTGATGGTGTAATTGTGGCGGTCCAGGTGGATGTGGACCTTGTGGCGGCATACCAGGATGTGGCGGTAGACCTGGATGTGGTTGTGGCATATGGGATGGATGTTGATGGCCCGGTGGTAATGGTGCCATACCGGGATGACCCATATGTGGTGGTGGTGGGCCGTTCATATGGCCACCGATAGGTGGTGGACCTTGGTATGGACTATGTGGAGATGGTGGCGGTGCTGGGCTTTGAATTGGTGGCCCCATTGGACTTGGAGCTTGAGGTGGTGGCATTGGACTACTCTGCGGTGATGGACTAGCCATATTGTAATTTTACTACAATTAAAAACAAAATAAACGAAAATTATGACTCGTATGACGTCATGGAAATAATACCATCTGATTGGCTGCTCAAAGATTCAGTAGATTATAATTTGAAAAAACGACCAATTAAATTGACGGATTCCGTTGACAAAAGCGTTGAACGTTTTAAAAAAACATTCTACCTATTTGCTTCACTGTTAAATCTTTTCAGTCTGCTAATTTAAAATTATATCGAAAAAAAGAGAAGGAAAACCCATTAATTTTGCAGGTAAATAACAGAAATGTATTTTATTGATCCAATCTCCCTCATAAATATTTATTCACACCCCGTGCAAACCAAAAAGACAAAGAAATTCATTTCAACGGTTATCGAAACGATTCGATTAATTTTTATCGAAATAAACGTTAGTAACGTTGAATGATTTTCGGCAGTTTATTGGACGGTTATTTTGAAGGTTACGCTTTTTTTTTCAGGTAGAACTCAATAGCCGGTCCCGGTGCTTATATCAGTTATTCCCATATCAAATCACCAATTGTGAATTTTTACATCAATGAATACAGGTGAGTCATTAAAATTCTCATAAATTAACAAATTAAACAATACAAAAATTAGTTTTATAAGTATAAATTAATAATAAATGAATTTCAAGCATATCTGACCTCATCTAATTAAAATCTTATTAGAAAAAAAAACTATATTAATACTCACTTAATTAATAGTTGGAATTAATTAAAACACTGTACATATCATAGAATCGTCGATTTTTATAAATTTAATTAATCAATTCATCGAATTAATTCACGATTTATTTCAAATGATTCTCCACGATAGTCGCCATTTTCTCTTCAAGAGCTTGTTGTAATGTCATCTTTCTCCCACATATAAACAAAATATGTCTATTTCTGTCCAATTCGAACGCGCACGCGCCGGAAATTGCGGCAAATTCAAAAACTCCTTTGTTTTTCAGATAATTACAGCACAATCCTGAAACGAACCGAAACAATCAAAAATTGCCTATTGGATTACAATTATCCACATTATGATACGTTCAGTGACGACGAACGGATTAAAGTATTGTCCGTTGAGAATTTCCCCAATTTAATTCGGTGGTTATTTGAGAGAATCGATGTTAATTACCGACTTTTATTAATCGATGCCAGTAAGGACAAATTGGCTAATTTAATTTGCCAATACGGCTTCTGTACAAATCGACAGAAATTCGAGTTCATTGACGGTAAATTACCGCACAACGAAACGGTAATTTTATCGAAAAATTCGAGAATAGTTAATAATTTTTATGAATTTAGGTACAAATATTGTTCCGTATGTTCAATTTTTTGAGAGATTCCAAAGATTTATCGACGAATACCAGCGATATTCCTGAAAATATCAACATTGATGATTATTTAAAGGATTTACAATCGGGGGATACGAACCTGTTTCCTGGAAAGAAGCTCAAATTCACCCCGAAAGAAGTCGAATTAAAACTCCAAGAATATCGCGATGAAATCAATCGTTTAGGACAAATTTCCAACGAAGAAATACCACAAATTACCGATTTTCCTGTAAATGATTTAAAAAATTTATTAGAAGAGATGAAATCGAATCTGAATGTGTTCAAAATTGAGACTGCAGATCTTCTCTGGCAAAAAGTCGAGCATGATCCGCCGTTAATTTCGTCGAAATACAAGAATTTAGGCGAAGAATTCCAGATAGAATGGACGAAATTGAGTCAATTGATTCAAGATACAATGAAAATTCACAGCAAAAAAACACCAAATCCCGAGTGCGGCTTCAATTTGGCTTTGGTGAAGGAGAAAATGGCGATTTTAAATAATCTAATCCAGGATTTGCGTAATGAATGATTGAGTTTCTCCCTATATATTTTATTGGTAATGTTAACATCTTTTAAACAGAATTCTAATTAAGTTAATAGAATAATTGTATGAAATTGGTGCCCAAACCTAAACATCTCTCTAAAATTAACCATAACTTCCAACAGAACATGCATATATCTCTAGAAATATTTTTATATTAGTTTTTATATATTTTTGATAACTAAATAGACTATTTTCAACAAAAAAAAAGAAACTAGAAAAAAAGTTGTGTTAATTTTCAATCATCTTCCTCATCTTCATCATCGGAGACGTATTTCTTAGCGGATCGTTTACGTCTACTTGGATTCTTTTTGATTTTAATCTTAACTTCAGTATCCGAGTCATCTTTTTTCTTTCGTTTACGGCCGCGTTTCTTTTTAGCCTTCTCTTCTTCATCATCATCCTCTTCGTAATCACCATCCTCATCCATTGCCTTTATTATTATTATTTTTTTTTAATAATTATTAATTAAAATTTGATTTATTATACCTTCAACCATTCTTTTTCTGTTAAACTATCAGTATAATCGATTTCTTTACGTTGTCTTGTACCACGTCCTAATGTAACTTCAGTTTCATCACAACCCCATAAATCAACTTCATCGTTTTCTTTAACTAACCAATCTGGTAATTCATCAACTTCAATCATACGTGCTCGTCTACCTAATCTCTCTTCGTTATCTTTACGTTCAGTATCCATTTTTTGGAATAATTCAAATTCAGCTTCTGAACGTGCTATCATTTGATTTACTGTTTCATCATCCGGTACCTCATTCTCTTCCTATAAAAATAATTAAATAATTTAACAATATTCGATTAATTTTGGATATTTAAAAATTACTTCATCATCATCACCGTCTTGTTGTAGAATACTTTGTAAGAATTGTTGTCGTTCAGTTCCTGTTGATTTCTGATTAAACATACCGGCTTGAATTACTTTCTCGTCCATATTCAATTTATATCTAGCTGCAGCTAAAATACGTTCTTCCACAGAATTTACTGTCATTAATCTTAATACCCGTACTTCATTCTTTTGGCCAATACGATGAGCTCGATCTTGAGCTTGTAAATCCTTAAATTAAAACAAATTAAAAACGAATACAATTATATTATAAAATTATACTTGATGTGGATTCCAATCTGAATCGAATATAATTACAGTATCAGCACTTTGTAGATTTAAACCAAGACCACCGGCACGTGTTGATAATAAAAATAAGAAATAATCACTATTTGGTGCATTAAATTTACGTAATAAATCACCACGATCTTCAGATTTTGTCGTACCATCTAAACGTAAATATTTATATTGTTTCCAATTTAAATAATCTTCCATTACCGTCATTAATTGGGTCATTTGACAAAATAATAAGACACGATGATTTGTTGTTTTCAATTTTGGTAAAATACGATCGAGTAATTCAAATTTACCGGAAGCACGAAACAGGTCTGGCCTATAAGAAAAAAATCAAATAAATTCAACTTCTCTTCAGTGTTATTAGAATGATGAAAAGATTAATGTTAATTTCTAAAATTTCACAGCTGTTTTTTCAACTAAAGTATGAATTTTATATGGTGAAATTGAGGGGTAGTTTGATAAATAGTTGATGGTTTTTCGTGAAATTTTTAATTTTGCACAGTTTGTTTGAACAATTCATATTTCAAAAAGTATTGCGTTTAAATAATTAAAATTTGAAATTAAATAATTAAATATTGTAATCTTGTTGTATTTAACTGAAATTAATTATTAATTTCAGGCAATTTCCAAACTATAAATGATTAAAATTTCAAATTCTTATAGTCTAAATATCGTAATTTCGACCAAATTTTATAGAATTGGATTATCTTTCAGTTTTCGGCTGAAATTCATGTTTAATTTCAGCCAATTTTCAAACTGTTATATCTTCGTTAATTTAAATTTAACACTTAATTTTTTATACGGTTGGATAGCTTGGAAATTCTGTGTGTAATTCTATTAATATGGCCTGTACCTATTTTTAATATTTTTTCAGTTATTTCAAATTTTCAAAATCTCTGTCTGAAAAAGTCTAATATCTAGTCGTCTATGCATTAATAATTAACATATATAAACGCACAGTAGGCTTAGCAAAATGACATTAACTGTCACAATTGAGGTTAATAATTAATATTTCAGGTTTTTTTCAGCAATTTTACATGCAAAAAATAATTCAATTAACTTCAATTTAATTATTTGTCAATTTCTTCTATAAAAAAATTAAAAATAATTAAATATCTAAATAACAATTGAATTGAAAGTTGTTTTGCTAAG
>JACDRP010001249.1:0-11043 GCA_013841185.1 Hycleus phaleratus | reverse complement strand
ACGAATAAAATCAATGTTGGGAGCACATTTGAGTCAATCCGAGTCATTTTACGCAGAAATGATCGTTTTTTGACCAAATTCCCGATGCGCTACATGGTTCAGGCCTTGCTCAAATGATTTCCAGAGGTTCCTTATAAATATATAAAATATTTTCCAAGTTTGCCATCAAATAAGAGTTAGGGCCATTCAAGCTTATTAATAAGCATATGATGCCTAAACTGCAAATTTTCTTTGCTTCTGCTTTGTAACTAACTGACAAGAATTACGTTTTGTAACCAACAAGCAATACATACTAGAATATTATCATCAAAATCCAATGCTCCTCAGACATTATTATGAGTTGTGTAAATTTGTCTGTGAAAAAATCAATGGGAAGCTAGTATTTAGTCGCCCAAAATTTAAATCACTTCTTCTAGTTTTAAAGTAAGTGCTGAAATTCCAGCCAAATCCCCAATTTAAAGAGATAAAATCACCTACAGAAGCAGTCAAAGTTCAAAATTTATAACTAAAATTCACTAAAGTTGACTAAATAGTCTATTTTAGTATTTGCAAAGTGTCACTTTTGTAGCTAAAATTTTGCGGAATTTGTAACTTTTTTATTGTTAAATGTCAAGATTTAAATCTGGAGTTAGTGTCTTGTACAGTTTACAGTGCTAGTTTTCAATAAAATCAATTTGACATGAAATTAATTCAAATCATGGAGTATTTTCACAATTTAATTCCTCTTAAATCGTCAAGCTTTAACAAAGATCGATCTATAAGTGTATTCATATGTTGTTAAAGTGATGATGGATTCTACAACAGTCTTCACACATTATTGTCATGATTCATAAAACGTTTGATGGGGAAGGGCAACGACATACACTGTGTACGTACATACATCTACATAACAATTCAGTCAGATCTTGAAGAAGAGGCATCCACATCCACACACACACACACACATATAAGAAAAGAAACATAGACATACATACATATATAGTCATAGTCAGTAATATCAGCACCAAGATCAGCAGGATGAGCAAGGGCAGGCAGACGACTCCACCAAGTCACGACTAACATACTCGTTCAGCATTAATTCCATTGCCATTGGGTATAAAATACAAATACTATTTTGCGAATAAAACTTAACTAACAAGTTGTACGTATGTATGTAGACAATATATTAACTATATCTGTGTAAATACATACAGCCAACAGGTAAAAACAAGATCATATGTGTGGTGGTAGGCCCAGGTGCTGCAAGTAGTCCAAGTTCGTGCCTCTTTATAACAACCTATGGGATGTCAGATATAATCAAATTGTAGGCAATTTAACAGAAGCTAAACATGTAAATCATGGATTTTATACAAATCGTTAACATAAACGAATATATAAAATAAATTAACATGGTGTACGAATATTTTTTAGAGATTTATTAAAGGAAATCCAAATAAACTCCCTATAGAGAATCAAATTTATGCAATTCTATATCTCTTATTCTTTTACAAGTCATGCACGTGCTATTACAATAATATTAATAAAAATAATTTATCTATTGTTAGATTTTCCGCCATCAATAGTGAATCCACTCCTCTCCAACAAATGATCAAAGCGTACACACGTACGTTAATCAACTTAAAACATGTTAGAAGATTTGTTAAGGTGCCGCCCAAGATGAAATTATTTTTATAACAAATTACATAACAAAATTATTTTTTAAGTATGGCTTAATGCACAAAAAATTCCATTTAACCTGATTGTTATAGTTTATAAACACACACACGTACAATTCGATGCCGTGCTATTTATGAAGGCATAGATGATGCTCCACCTTAATAGCACGCCTGAACAATTTCTCTCTATAATTATCGTTCTTAATTACTAAAGCCCAAAAAAAAAAGAAAGACCGATGCTGTAAATTATTTAATTTATTAATATTATAAGCATTTTGTAAAATAATAGTAAATCTTCCCATGATCAGTACGTAGAAAAACGGACAACGAACTGTTTATTCATTTTTAAACGAGTATCCAGTTGTCTAAAAATCAACAACTGTTGAGATAATTTGCAAATCTAGGTACAAACTGTTATAAATGAGAACTTTGGAATGTGAAATGTCACGAATTGAACAAGGCGTGATCTAGTACTGCAACGTAAAAATTGGCTTGTTCTACCGAAAATAATTGGAAAGATAGCAGCGTCGATGATTTTCTTAAAAGAAACGGACAAGTTTCTCTAACTCTGTCATCTTTGATAATTAATCACTTCATTAGTATTTTAATCAAAGAACTATTGTAGTACAGAGGTGATGAGTTGAAACCAGTCTTTATGCGCAAAGCCTATTATTTGATTTGAGAAATGTTTTGAGGAGGTCCTGGAAATCATTTTAGCGAAATTTGGACTTTGTGGCTCAGAAGTTGGTCAAAAATGTTTGTTTGGATAATGTTGCGTTTTTTTCAAACGAGCTAAGCATGTCAAATGGGTGGCTGCAAGATGCTCTCCCCATATTTTTTCCAATTTAGGATAAAAGAGAAACTTTTCTATCTATTCCAGATAGAAATGATCTACAAAGTAGAAATTTTGTCAAAAATTCTTTGAAATATTTTTGAATTACTCGCCGATAATAAAAAGTCCGATATCAGACTTTTTATTATTGGCCCAAGTCTGGCCCAAGCCTTGGTCTATGGACTTTTCCTACCTGGGATGTAAACAACTTTTAGTTTAGCATCCCTGTATAGATCATTTATAACTCACCGATAAACAAGTGGAAATTGTTCTCCGTTCCAAAAATATTACCAACCATCATTTTCCCCCCAAACTTGAACCAAAAATCACCAAAATCGGCTAGTTTATTTCTAAATTAACGTACCGATTTTCACAAACGAGTTGAACACCACAAATGTTTTTCATTTTAGTTCATTGAATTCAAGAATAAATGTGAATCCCTTCTACTCGCTCAGAAGAAAATGGAAGGAAAAGTCAATGCTGAACTTCTTCAGGTTCAGTTGCTCCATTTTCCCGAAAAAAACCGATTTGACAAGGATTTTCTAGCCACTCTTAGCCAATAAGGAAAAATGTCAACTTTTTTTTCGACCAAATTCACAATAGACCTCGAGGCTCAAATTTTGCTAAAATAATCTCTAGGGACCACGTTATAAATTCTAAGACATTTCGTAAATTGTTGCCCAAATGAACGCTCTAGTTTTGACTCAGCACCTCTGTATTATTTTTGGTTTCGGGATTTTATAACGCATCGTGTTTGTAATTTCAAATCAGATCTGCGGCAATTTTGCTTTATTCAAATTCAAAATTTACATGAAAATGTCGGCAATGTATAAGAAAAAACGTAAGAAGAATATGAAATGTTGCTGTTCGTTTAACAGAAAAAATTACACCTGTACCAAGTGTCTTAACAGGTTCTCTTTTTTCTTGTCTTAATACAAGAGAGAAAAAACGACTAATAATATTTTATGCATATTGAAAATTGCAACAAGCATTCTAATAATGGTATGTTAATAATTTTGTAATTACATTGCAATGATTATTACTATAGTTAACTCTGCATGCAGATGTTTACCAATAATATTCAACAACAGATCGTAAATAGTAGAATCTAACGTTTAAGTTTTATTAGAAATTATAAAACAAGTAATTCGAGAAATATTGGTGCTTTATTAATTTGTTCCAACCCGGAATCGTTTGTGAATTAATTATTTATAAATCAATGGCGTATTTGAACTCTTCCAATATAAAAAACTACAGATAATCTCTCAAAATATTGCAAATTTTCAAATTTCGAAAGACCACAATTTGCAAAGTACACTAAATCACTAGTGTCAACTTGATTTTGATTGATTTATCGTCGTTTTGATCAAAAAGTATTGCAGAAGTTTCTCTTTCATATCTCTGTAGAAGATTTGTATTTACAGTAAGTTCGAAGACAAAATCAACAATAGATTGAAAATTATAGTGGCTGAAATATGAAACAATCCTAATCAAAGCAATAGCTCTACTTTCTCTTAAATTTCCAAATTAAAAACAGTAATAAAACAGTTAATGTCTCACGAAATGTTGAAATGAAAGGAAACACTAGTTACAATTAGGAATTTTTATTATTGAGTTCGTTAAAAATTAAAAAAGAAAAGTTACTAAAGTACCAATAGGATGAATCGTTTCTTTGAATAAAACAACTTTTCTTAATCTAAAACGCGAATAGAAAGCGAAAAACAATATAAATTCAAAATAACACAAATCAATTGAAATTTTGGGGTTAACAATTCAAATGGAGGAACTTGGTTATACAAGTTTACCAAGCCATTTTTAAAGGCGCGCAATTCAAAATCTTCAATTTGATCAATAAAAATCGTTAAACACACACACTTTACTTTCTTTATTTTAAGTTATTAATGAAATTTCTTTGGCTATTTTTCGGTACTTTCTCGAATGATTTTTCTAGTGGTAATGTGACACTAATGTCGTGCAATTAAAGGCTATACAAAACATTTTTACACTTGTGGTAAAGTCTTCGTATAAGTTGTTGAATTGATCTAACGGAAATGTTTACCTATTCAAAATAAAATAAGAGAATTGTATGGGAGAAAGAAAACACGTTAGAAATGCAATCATCTAATCAATCATAAAGTGCAGTTGATTCTAATGAATAGAAAAATTAAACGCTATAATGTCATTCAAATTTGACATAACGATTAACAAGGTTCATTTGAAATTTGATAGAAAATTATAAATCACAGAGAAAAAAGAGACACGCCACTGGGAGAAATGATTAAATATCCACTATCAATATTGTACCAATCTAGAAAACTATCCAATTATTATCATCTAAACTACATATAACTATTTATAGATGGATAGTTAGATACGTTAGATTATAAATTCTCTTATACAACACGGATTCAATTCCCTTTACTCATATTACTTACGATCATTAAGTTAATTGTTATTACAAACCGAAAAGATTTTCGAATTAACCAACTGAACACAAATTTGATATTCTAATACGATGTAATATGAAACTTTCTACTTTATTAATTAAGGATTCACAGATAAACTTTTGTTTTGTTGTACTAGAAAGATGAATAAATTTTAGGTCAGTTATTAATTTTAATTTATCCGCGATTAAATACGACTACAATGAATGACATCATACATGTTGTACATGTACGTTTACAAATTGTTATTTGATTCTTCATAACTGCTGGTATGGAATTGTAAAGAGACGTTCAAGGAATTCTTGACGATTTTTCTTGTTGTTGTTGTCGTCGTCTTCCACCTGAAAATTATCATGAAAATGCCGGTTTTTCAACTGAAATAACGACCGCTAAAAGTTTAATCACCTCAAATTATCGGAAAATACCTGAATATTTTATAATCTTTTCCATCTAATATCAATTGCGTGCAGAAAAACGGTATTGTAAACCAAATCGAATTGAAAATGATCCCCAACTCGATCCTGTAATATTTATGGTATTCGAAAATCAGGAAGTAATATTTATCAATAACCACAACAACAACATTCAACAAATACCAAAAAAAAAGAGAAAAAAAGACAGGAATTTTTAAATGAAAATTCATTTCCATCAATTAGATGTTGAATTGGTTGTAACTCACTGTTAACGCTCCCATGTAAATCTCTACCTGGGGCGTACGGAAGAATTCAAACATTATTTTATAATATTGTATATGTTGTATATAATGTACAAGTGCATACATATAATCGTAGGTGTGTGAATATGCCACTACCTAAGATAAATGATAATTGCAATAGAGGGTTTTATCTTTTAAATAACTAGCCGAACGATTCATTTAATCGATTAGATCTATGAAATTAGCAATGCGAATAGTATTAAACTACTATTTTATCAACAGTAGGTCTCTTCAAAGGATATACCGGTTGGTTTTCCGGCGTTTTCTATTGTTGCCTTCAAATGGACATTACGATTTGCAAACTTTAGGAAAAATATTGTGTTTTTTTTTTTAATCATTAGATGCAATTACGGCTCAAAATCCACAATAAATAAGACTTACAATCAAAATGTGAATCTATTTCCGTATCATAAAACATCATGATTAATATTTGAATGTTTATCAAGCGAATCTATCGATTCGCAATAAAAATCTACACAGCATTAAAATTACTGTGACTAATGTTCGTTATTTTACTCATATGTCTATATGACTGTGTCCAATAAGCTTTCAGATGACTTCGTATCAATCAAAAGCTTAAAACAATTAATAAAAATTGTGAAATTTGCAGGATTTGCATCGTTAAAGGTCTGTATTACACCCTCGAGTTCATGCTTGAAAAATGATGAAATACCGTGATAATTAAAATAGAATTAGAAAGTGTATTTCGAGGGGCATTTAACGGGATCTTCGAAAATTCGAATTAAGTTTCAAGTAAAACAGAAGAATCTAAGAGGATTGTTGTATTCTCTCCCATAACTCGACTAATATTGCTTATTTTTCAATGGAATTACAGATTTTGATAAAAAATCTTTGAAATTCTGTTTTTTCGTACAATTTGATTGAATCTTATTTGATTTAGAAGCACATGAATGGGGAAATCAGGGGGCGATTCTTGTCCAATTTTGAACAACTAAGAAAATTTTTCAACAATTATTGTCGTTATTAAACAAAATATCTTTCCAGCAGGATTTATGGCAGTTTATAGCCGTTTATAGTTGTCCAAAAATTGTCGTTTTCGTTGGAAAAACTTTGAAAATTGTCGAAAATTCGTTAGTAAATGAGGCGGTTTTGCTTGAAAGTAGTGCGGTTTTGTTCGGATAGATGGTGTGGCGATAGTCATTGCATCGAACCACAACCAGAAACCGAAAAACCGTAACCGTTCTACCCGAACCGAAATATTAATTTCAGGTGCATGTTGAAAACTGTTCAACAGATTCCTAAACGCCATTAAAATTATAGTTATTGTTTCCACATTTGCAATACAATAATAATTTGTTAGGTGAATTAAATTACAAGTAATATAAGTAATGATTTTTATCTAGGACTAATCCCGGTTCCACCCATTGGCCCCAACGTTGACTCTCGAGTAATTTTGTCGAAGTGTCCAGATATTGGAACCAAGCTCAGTTAGTTCCAAGCAAAGTCAGCGCTATAGGAAACTGTGCTTCTCGATGGATGCAGTTAGAATGAGCAAAGTTCCAATGTGTGGATGGCTGGACAAACCTTGGCCCCAACTCCATATTTTATCAAAAAACCGATAACAGAAGACCAACTTCTAACCTTGGGACTATTAACTCGGCCTTACATTGGACCAACACCGTCGGGCCAATATGTGGAGCCGGGGTAATATGTAATGAAGCCATTATACTTTTGATTTTTCCAATATAATGTCCCATATTATTCCCTTTCGAAAACCAATCAAAAAACATTCTTCGCATCAAGGTTCCGTGAAATTTTCGAAAAATTACAGTTGGTCTAAATTTTCGAAATTTTATTGAGAAATTCTGCTTCATTTTTGGAAATATTACAGTAGGTACTCTAAATTCTCCAAAGCAAAATTTGAAAA
The DNA here is from genome assembly GCA_013841185.1 of Hycleus phaleratus. Classification (NCBI taxonomy): domain Eukaryota; kingdom Metazoa; phylum Arthropoda; class Insecta; order Coleoptera; family Meloidae; genus Hycleus; species Hycleus phaleratus. The sequence continues at coordinate 3,509 of JACDRP010001249.1, read as the reverse complement.
CAAGTAAGGAGCACCTTGAAGCGTTGGCACTATTCAATTTGATTCCAACACATAATTTCAAGACAATTTAGTTCTTAGTGCAAAATTTTAAGATTTGCGTAATAAATTTAGCTTGATTTTCTAAAGTTCTTTCGTTGAAGATTTGAAAATTTTTATCTAGGAAATTCAATGGATAATTCGTCTTTCAGAATTGATTAACATAAATTCGAATATGCTCGTCTCTTAACTCCATCATCTTTAAAGTAAATTCAGTTATTTTATCTTTTATCTACAATTGGTCTATTTAAACGAGTAGCTGTATCAATTTTTACAAAAATCATTTTCTATATAATGGGAGAGATATTAAAAAAAATCTAACACTGATATTCAGCAAATTTAATCCATTATTTTCGACAATGGAGTTAATTTCATTAAAATCGGATACAAAAGTGACTTAATCCGAAAATCAAGCGCTGGAAGCATATTTTTCGATAACATAATTTTTAATAACCCGATTGGGGCGCATCTATTACAATAAGTAATTAAAAACTATTAGTATCGCTGATTTAGATGAATTCTTTGAAGCTTGAGAATTGATTAAAAATTGCAAATGCCATCGGTTAAGTTAAATTTTATAAATGCAAATATTAAAAGACCAGTTTTGGATTGTCCAACAGAATTGAATACAACATACAATATGTTAGGAACTTTATTAGAATGCAAAGACGTTTGTTCATCTTTAGCAGACAATAATTTCAATTATTATTTTGAAGAAAACAAATGGGTAAAATTAAATTTGATTGTTGGCACTTTACAACCTCTGACGGAAGCAATTTTGAAATTACAAACTGAATATTTTATGGAATAAAATGTAAAATAAAACTATGAAATTTAAAAAATGTGCAGATATTTTGTATAATCAACTATCTAATGGAGAGTTGGTTATTACAAAATGATAGCGTAAAGGGGCAATTTATCTAGATCTCCGTTATCAAATCCTATTGTCGACCACACAGAAATTACAAGTTGTGCAACATTTGAGAAACATCTGGAATAATTTATAGTTTTTAGAAAAATCGATTATAAAAATAGACGATTTAGAGGATTTTTTGAGAAGTAAAGAAATGGCAATAGAGGCACATAAATCTTCTAAGATGCATTGATATTGAATAATTTTGGCCAGATACAAAGAGAATTTTGGGAGGAAAATAAAAGTACATTTCCGTATTTGTACAAAATTGCTGATAGTTTTAGCAGTTCCAGCGACACAAATTAATGTTAAAAGGGCTTTTTCTAGTTTAAAATTTATTTGCAAAACAATAGAAACAATTTATTTGAAAATATATCGAAGGATATTTTGATAATTAGGGGTAATAATAAATAATATTATTAAAAAATCAATCAATTTACGCATTTCCACCCGATATAAATCCCTTTGTCTATCCTCATTATTTCTTACAATGTCAATACTTCTCCAACTAGAATAGTATAAGTTAGATGTGGTCATCTGTTTTCCTCCGAGTTTGTCCCTAGGGACAACCGGGATTTGCCAGGTCGTTCATTCGGTTGGTCTGTCCCAGGAAATGGACGTATTAAATTTCTAGTAGTTTGCATCACCTGCCTTAGATGTCCGAAAGTCCACCTAGTAAATGTGCTTAGAGATTAAGGCAAAGGGGGAAAATATATGGTCACATTTACACTTTAAGTTCTAACGTAAATTAATATTCGGAAAGGAAGAGGCGATTGTCGTCGTATTAATAATATTATTTGAGACAGCAGTAATCGTAATAGATATAAGAGGAGTTGGAATAGTTGAATTTTAGGGTGATAAATAATCGAATTGATTTATCATTAAATTTTAACTATCCACTACCAATTGTTTGAAACTTTTATTTTATAGTGATTGCTATTAAATTTGAGAATTTCATGTGTTATCTTGTTTCACATGAATTAATTGAAACCAATGACGATGATAGATGCAGTAAATGCGTATGTATATGGACATCACGATGTTGTAAAAGAGAAAAGATGTGGTTGTCTAGTTGACAGTTGATGTGTAAGTTGTCTATGTGTTTTTCGTTTAGTTGATTTTAATATTAACTTGCCTACGGCCCTAGTTAAACTAACTGAATGGAAACATCGTCGTAGTTGTAGTCATCAGTTCTCTATACGAGATTTCGTTGTTGTTGATGTTATTGTAATGTGTTGTGGTGTGGAATGACGATGGTGATAGGACTACAACAACAACAAGTAATTGACTCGCCGTTTTAATTATGATTATTTTCTTGATACGACTTGAATCTAAATGACATGGAATGTTACAAGCATGACAACAACTTTACAATAATGGACATCTTGAATATGTTCATTTCAACATATTCTTCTCGTTTTCCTTTCCCACTCTTCCACTATGTAAATACAAATGAACAAAAAAAAAACACGAAATTTTGGGAAATCGACGAAGAAAGAATGACAATTTTTATGGGATTATGCAAAATTAACAAGCCATTTACAATAGGTTTGACTTAATCATGGTGTAAACAATAAAATTAACAACAAGATTGTTGAAAGTTTGTATCGTTGTAGAAACAATAAAATAACAATAACAAGGGAAAAAAACTTAACAATTGAGAAGATGGAAAAAATTGTTGATTAACCCAACTGTTTCCTTATTGTAAAAAGCAGATGTAACTGTCTGGTGTTGAGAAAAATATTTAAAATATCACACACATACATTCTTTTGGTCATTAAATTTTAAGTAATTACTCTATAATGGCTTAAATTCTAGGTAGATATTAACATCTAAGAATTGTAACGATAATAAAAATAAGTAGAATAGATAATAATTCTATCACAACCTAATTATCATTGTAATTTTATATTTCATCAAGTTTTATACGATTATTATTACTTTATTTATGGATGTATTTAATTTGGAATTTATTACTATGTTTTATGGAAATTGCTTGATTTAAATCGCTATAAGTTTCTTTAATTATTCTGTAAATATCCTACATCTTTAATTATTGTTCATGAAAAAAAAGTATTTTATGCAAATTACAGTACTTCATTCTAATTTCTAAGCGAATATGAATGCTAGAGATGTTACAGAAGTGCTATTGGAAACAGATTTTTTTTTGGATTTATTGTAACGGAAACAGAACAAAAACAGAATCGAAAACGAAAAAACAATTAATCAGTACAAAGAAACTAGGACTTTTCATCAATTTACCGGTAAATTTCTAAAAAGCATTTTAAATTTATTATACAGGGTCCGCCAGCTTGTAATTCGACCAAGCAAAACTCCTATTAATTGTTGAATGATTGGAAACGGATTTTAAGGATTTATAGGGGGTTTTGCTGCGCATTTCAGTGAAAATTGGACCATGTAGCTTGTTGTGAAATTGGGGAAAAAGTGATTTCTGTCGAAAATCTAAAAATTTTCGTCAATCAGTTTTTACATAAGTGGACTCTAGATGACTTGAAGATTCTTTGAAAACTGTTTTTCCCGTTTTCTGGCACTGTATCCG
>JACDRP010001248.1:0-11060 GCA_013841185.1 Hycleus phaleratus | reverse complement strand
GTTCAATTTTGAATCAGCTCTATTTAACTAAACCGCACCCTAATTGGTATAACGAAACGTCACTAAAACATACAGTGCTGTCGATTCGAAGTAGAAACACTGAGGGTTTTTTTTATTGAAAAGACTATGTGGTTATAAACTGAAAAAATCCGTTAGATGACAATTATTTTTGGGCTGAAAACGAATTTCCACTGAATTTTTTTGTAATTTTCAATTCGTATGAGTGCTCGCTTGAAATTTCCCAATTTACTTAATGGTGCGAAAAAATACCAAGCCGATTGGAAAATTCCTTCAATTTGCTTTCTTTTTTATGAAAATTATAGCAAAATTAGATTTTTTAATTTTAGTGACAGTATATGCAACCAATAATACATAGTGCAATATCATTTATGTCCTCCTGATACAAAATCAAATTTTTCTCCTAATAGGTGACGATATCCTTATTTATTCTTGCTATACTTAGTAAAATAGAGTCGTAGATTAGTTCATATTGACATTAGCGGTCGAAACAAGAAACCGACCTACGTTCACAAAATGAGCCTACAACGGTGGACTCGATTGGGCAAGTTTAGGTTTTTGTAGAGAACACATTTACATAATCATTTATTATAGAAAATATTGGCACTAAATTAATAATTAAATAATAAAAACTTACAGATTATATAATTGATCATTGAACAAAAAAGTATGAATAATACAAATTTTAAATCAATCGGTATTTCCAATTGTTTTTGTTTATAGAAATGACACGATTAATGGCTAAATATACGAAATTACTTAAACTATAAACGATGAATAATCAATTAATAATAATAATAATAATATAGAAAATCTCAATATCAAACAATCCTAGAAATTCAGTACATCATCGATTAAATTCTAATCAAATCTTCACAATATTTAAGTTTGCCGTTCTACTGTAAACGGATAATCGTATTCTTTCATAATTTGTTGCATAGTCTTTGCTTTAATTACAGGAAGCTGAAACTAAATTAAAAGAATCAATTAATAAAAAATTATAGAAATTACGAGTACTTCGAAATTGGCCATAGATTTGGGAGGTAATGTCGTAGCTTCGAACATTTGTCAAATTTATAGAATATGAACCAATCTACGACACTACATAACCAAAATATAGCCAACTACGTTATGATTGATATAATTATTACTTTATCAGCGTTGGATGAGGGTAGAAATTTCGGATTGACAATAAACGGCACCCCATCTAGAACATTAAACGAACCACCACCACTACCATAAGTATTAGTGGAATTTTGATGGGGTATTGCTGGTGGTTTCGGGGCTGGCCGTAACGGACCCGATGGATAATCCGGCCTTAGAATCTCATAATCATGATCCTCATCCGTGTTTAAAGAGGGATACATTGGATTACCGCCGGCTAAATGGGGCCGTTGTGGTATTACATTACGTTGATTTGAATCTTGATTCGATTGTGCCTCTTGAACGTTACCCATTTTAAAACAGACAGTTATACCGTTTAATTCACTAAAAAAAAATATATTAGCGGTGATAATTGTGGTGATAATAGCGGTATACCCGGCGAATTGGAAACCTTCGGGGGCTTTCTTCAATCGACTACAAATGATAATATCGGTGATTGCAAATTTCGTGTCTTTTCTATTGACTAAATGATAACACAAATGTTTCTTTCGCCAAGCCTTTTGGGCGGTATCAACGGTACGATTTAGGATACTGTAACTTTTCGGCGGATTGAATTTATCGGTGAATATCGCCAAATCTTTGACGACGAAATTCGGCAAACCTACAAAACCAAATTGAGTTGATTTTAATTATAAATAATAAAAATACCTTCGGTTTTCGATAAACACAAATATCGTGGTGGTGATATTTTAAATATCGTATTCTCTCTCAAATCGGCGTCTTGGTCTTGATCGTAAGTCCGACTGATTGGATAGAAGCCTTTCGGGCACTTTTCTAAATGTTCAACGATCTAAAAATTGAAATTTGAGGTTATGTTCACCTAACTTCAGCAATTAATCGAATTCGATTCAATAAAACTACCTGTATTGATGTAATTGGTCGATCATCAGGTAGACTATTTAATAATTTACTCTGAAATGACGATTTTAACATTGTAAAGTCCAATCCGGTTGTTTATAACTAAAAAAAGACCCGATAACAACCGAAAATTATGCCAAATTTTGGTTATAAATAATAATAAAATACCTTCCATTGGACAATTGTTGTGAATATTTGTTAATTAATAATTGATAGAAAAAAAATTATTAATAAAGTCTTACTCATTTGCAAATTTCCAGCACCTACCTCCACTTCACTGATTATTTCCCTGTTGTGTCCGAACTCGTGACCTCGCTGCGATCAAATTCTATTTCCTGACCTTAATATGAATGAACTTTAAATCTATTGACAATTAAATCTCTTCAATCAACAATATTGATGTGTAACGAAACAAATGATCGATACGATCGTGAAAATTTAATAAATTTCGGTTTATCTTATCGCGTTAAAAAAAAACCACAATTAATTGTTGAGTACGAATTAACAAGTCTCTATATATAAAATAATCTGAAGTGAATTACTCATTTGGTTGATTTCGACCAATGAAAGCCACTTTTCACTTAATTAAACATTCAGACATCCTTAAAGGACAAAGAACTTCAACTATTCTAGATTAAATTAAACCGGAATTATCCAACCACAATCTTCAATATTGTACTAACATTTAGGTTGTCTCGTCAATTATGCATTGAATTATCGATTATAAACAAATCAATAGATAGAATAGAATAACTAGTAAAAATTTGAATTTAGCGCTATAAATATCGATATTATAGGAAACTGTATTGCCGGCTATGATCATCCCGGTGTTGCCACTTGTAAATTCGCCTCATATTACAACAAATGCATGAATAAAGTTCTCAAAAACAGCCAACTTTGGAGGAAATTTCTTGATTTAGGCAACACAAAATACACAATACTCTCGAAAATATCTAGAAATTTATCAAACAATACTTTATTTTTTTTTTAACAAAAACTGATAACAAAACTCAGAAAATATCAACTAATTTTATTGTTTCTTATCCAACAAAAACTGATTAGAAAATATCAACTTCTCGATAAATATCAGGATTCGAGACAATATTCGTATCGGTAATCATATCACGAAAATGAACATCCGGTATCAGATCATAATCCGGACTTGTTGATTTTGTTATTAAAAAATATTTAGCCGGATGTACTTTTAGATGTTTTGCAAATATTGAGGTGATTTGATTTTGAATTATCGACGGACAATTCTCTAAAATAAACGCAACAAAAACCAATTGCGTATTTTTCGTGAGGAAATTTTCTAGAATTTCCAACTGTAACGTTTCCCATTGTTCATTTTCATCACAAATAAAACTAATACGTTCCAATTGCGGTTTTTCAATACCAGATAAACTCGTTAATATATTTGTAATTGGTATAATTGTCGTATTCTTATATTTGAAATCTTTTAAATTATTGGCGTTCTTTAAAGCCGCACATAAGGCGATATTCAAGACTTCATCGCTATCACTACAAGTTGAAGTAATTTTGAACGCTTCTAATTGTCGACAATTATTCAAAATCTACAACGAAAATTAAAGAGAAATCGAAGAAATTGTTAAAAATTCGAATTTACATCTACAAGAAATCCACAATTTTCAAGTCGATATTCGTTTAAATTCAATACAAGATATTTGAGGTGTTCCAATTGGGTAATTATGGGGAAATTGTTGAAGAAATCCGGCAATAATTCTGTACAACCTACAACGATAATTATCAATCAGCTGTATTCTAATTTTTTGACGATTCGTTACCAAGACAACGCTCATTAAANTGATAGAACAACGAAAATATTTTCCAGATGTAGTTCAGGTGGAAAAACGGGTGCATTCCAAATTTCAAAAACTTTCATCAATTAGAACTCTTTAAACGTCTAATAGGCCAACCACTTGTCTCACTCTGTATAGTGGTATTTTAAAGAGTGAGACTGTTGTCATAGTTACGATTCAACAAAAAGTTAGGTTTAATGAGCGTTGTCTTGGTAACGAATCGTCAAAAAATTAGAGAATACGACTAAATATCTAAAATTTGATAAAAATCTACTAACGGCACTTATAAATCTCCAATACTTCCAAATATTTCAAATTTTGTAGACTATATCTGTTTAGAATACAATCGTGTTGTTGTATCTCTTCTTCCTTCATAAAACATAAAATATATTGCAAACAACACGTATTAATTGCTAATTTCTTTAAATATTTCGTATTCGATGCTGATAAGATTGTTTTAACAGCTTCAAAATAACGCAACGAACACTTTCTACGTCTAGTTAGATTCAATTCGTCTAACATTATATCGGTGATATTCTTATCTTTTAAAGTCTACAATTAAAAATTTGTTAATTGAATATTAATCGTGTTAATTTACAATTTACATAAAGAATTCTGAATGGATAGGGGTGTAATTTTTTGAAAATCTTCCACTCCTTCGGCCATGTTGTCTCAATAGCCCCCGGTATATTGACTTTATCTAAAAAACAATCAATTTTAGATTTAGTAATTGGTAATGTCGTAGCTTTGTTCGACTGTTTGACAAACATCAACTATCAGGCAATTCGTTACTATGACAACGCTCTCTAGACAGTTATCTTCCATAACGTTGCCATGGTAATAGATATACATGTCAAAACTGGTATGAATAAAGCTACGACAACATGTAACAAAAGCATGGCCAATTGCGGTACATTCAATATAAAAACTCACCAAACCATACAGTATTTCGTTGATAGGGCCGTCTAAATTCGTATTCATAAGCTAGAATTGTTCTTAAATCAGAATAGAAGGTTTTATACATCGATTTTTGAACGGAAGCATCTTTCCATTGGACATTTCCACAAGATTCTGTATCTTCAGACTGAAATAATCGAAATTAATCGATATTTAAATCGATAAATAAAATTTTATAAATCTACCCATAATACTTTTAAACGTGGGAAAAATTCGTATGGTGATATTTGTAAGCGTTTAAAGAATTTAATAAATACAGTCTCTATTGTGAACAGTGGCATTATTAGGTAGACTTTGCTTCTTCGGACGGTTATTGCCAATTTTTTCAACTAAAAATCAATGCTTACAATTTTCTTATTATTATTAATTAAAATAATTACGTTCAATTCGAAGTACATGAATATATCTTTCTCTTTTAGCTCTAACACCGTATCCAGGGCAAATAAATTCTCCAAATTGTCCAATCGTTTGAGAAAACGCCTCAAATCATCCGCTTCCAACCAATATAAACCATTGATATTTATTGTTTTAATATAATAAGGGTCGATTTTTTCAATCGGTATTAAATTTCTCAATTTGTAACATTTCGAAAGATTAATTTTCCTAAAATTAATCAATTAAACTAATAATTAATTAATAAATCAATTCACCTGACTAAAGCTGGAACATTGAGACATTCATCTGCATTGTAAGCTTTACAAAATTGCAATAAATCGTAACTGTTGACTTTTTCGAGTATTTTAATTAGAATCTCGTTTGATAAAAGATAGAAATATGAATCTGTAAAATTCATATTTATTGTTTTATTCTTAATTATAAACAATAATTTCGCGGTAAAAAAGTTGGGTTATAAACAAAAATTTATAGGTTAATTTACATATTTGAACGAGTTGCCAGATTTGCCAAGTGATTTTAGCTTATCTACTAGATGTCGCCGTTATTATACATTTTTTCTTGAAAATAATTGTAAAAAATTTGTCCCATTTATAAAACAGTCGACAATTATAGAGATATAAAGTATTATTTTATTTATCGCTCTACTATTTGATACAGTTTGAAATTATAATTTAGCAACATACAATCGGTAGATTTGCCGGATAAATAACAACAAGACAACGCTGCTACCAATTCTAGTGATATTTGGTGAAATTCGTGTCGAAATCTGGGGTCTTTTGTGAAATTTGTGGTTATGTTTAAGTTAGTTTTGGCGCCAATTTGCGTCTACTTCTCTGTGTTCGTTTCTGTTTATTTTACAATTTTTACAAATTATCCAACCGATTTGAACGATCTAATCGTTGAAAATGTCACAACGGGTTAGTTTTCTAAAATTAGCAACAATTATTTGTTTAATTCGATATATTTCTAGTCGAATAACAGCAATTCGGCTGTATCGCCGCGTTCTAACGCCTCATCCCCAGCCCCAGAGATCGAGGAACCGTTCGAGGATGAGGGTGCGTTGCTCGGCGACGAGGTGCCGTTGGACGATGAGGCCGATGGTGAGGAATTATTCGGCGACAATATGGAAAAGTATGATTTATTTAAATTTTAAAGATTTGTATTAACTTGTATTGGTGAATTTAGTGATTACCGCCCGTTGCCGCATTTGGACCGTTACGATCAAGGTTTGTTGGATGACGACGAATACGAATCGATGTCGATCGGTGAACGGGCCCAAGTTGAAGAACAATTACGCCGACGTGATCGGGAAGAGGGCGTCTATCGGCGCGATGATCGTGAATTATTCTATGCTGGTAGTGATGATGAAGATGCCGGTGATTTGCGTAGAAAACGACGATTGGCTGAAAAAGCAGCAACTGGAGAAACTGAAGATGTTGAAATGATCGAATCCATCGAGAATCTTGAAGATACGAAAGGTTACAGTATTAAAGATTGGGTTGTTATGATTGGACCGCGTACCGAGATTGCGAATCGTTTCAAGAATTTTTTAAGGACTTATGTTAACAATAAAGGACAGTATTTGTATAAGGAGAAAATTCGGCGGATGTGCGAAAATAATCAAGTATTCAAATCAATATTTAACAACAATTTTGTTTGATTATAATTCAATTTTAGTCGAGTTTCACCGTGGAATTTTCAACGTTAACAAGCAAAGAACACGTTTTGGCTTATTTCCTACCGGAAGCGCCGTTTCAAATGTTGGAAATCTTCGATGAAGTCGCCAAAGATGTAGTTCTATCGATGTATCCAAGTTACGATCGGGTCACCAACGAAATTCACGTACGAATCGCCGATTTACCACTAATTGAAGAATTACGAACCTTTCGTAAACTACACGTCAATCAACTAGTACGAACTTTGGGTGTAGTTACTGCCACAACTGGCGTTTTACCGCAATTATCAATCGTTAAATTCGATTGTAATAAATGCGGTTTTGTATTAGGTCCGTTTACACAATCCCAACATACTGAAGTTAAACCGGGCGCTTGTCCCGAATGCCAAAGTACCGGTCCTTTTATGATCAACATGGAACAAACTGTATATCGGAACTATCAGAAGATTACGCTACAAGAATCACCGGGACATGTGCCGGCCGGACGGGTGCCCCGTTCGAAAGATTGCATTCTATTATCAGATTTGTGCGATCGTTGTAAACCTGGCGATGAAGTCGATATTACTGGAATTTACACGAATAATTACGACGGTTCTTTGAATATTGATAGCGGCTTTCCGGTATTCTCCACCGTTATCTTCGTCAATCATTTGGTAGTTAAAGATAGCAAACAAATCGTCCAATCGTTAACCGATGATGATATAAATTCGATTATTAAAATGAGTAAAGATCACCGTATCGCTGATCGGATATTTGCATCGATAGCGCCATCAATTTACGGTTACGATTATATAAAACGAGCACTAGCCTTATCGTTATTTGGGGGTGAATCGAAGAATCCCGGACAGAAACATAAAGTACGTGGTGATATTAATGTGTTGATTTGTGGTGATCCAGGTACGGCTAAATCGCAATTTTTGAAATTTATCGAAAAGATTGCACCGAGAGCTGTTTTTACAACTGGCCAAGGAGCTAGTGCTGTTGGCCTAACAGCGTATGTACGTAGAAATGCAGCGAGTAGAGAATGGACTTTGGAAGCTGGAGCGTTAGTTCTGGCCGATCAAGGTTTCTGTTTGATTGACGAATTCGATAAGGTAAATTGCACAATTTGATGAGCAATTTTGAAAATATTCCAAGTATTTATGGGGGGGATTATTTTGCCAAAATTTGGGTCTTGTAGCTTATTTGTAAGTCGGTCAAACAATTTCATCTATCGAGGAAAAATAAAAAGAACAAAAATCGCAATGATATTTGAGTTATTCTGAATTATTCGAGTATATTGTTTTTAAAAATCGCAGGATTGTTAGAAACGAGCAATTTTTGATGAGCTACAAGGTCGAAATTTTGCTAAAAATAAGTCTGAAATATTTTTTTAATTGCTAGTCAGATAATTGGACTTCGCTTATAAATTACAATAAAACTATACAGAGTGAACCAAGACGATGGCCTATTAGAGTTGTAATTGATGGAATTTTCAGGGTAGTTTCATAATACTATTCATAATTTAGTATTGAAAGATTTTCAGAAATTTAGACTCTACTGAAATTTGCTATTTGTTTGAAAAATTCATATTTCCGTTTCCATTGCGTTTAAATTATTAAAATTTGGAATTCTAATAGTATAAATATTGTAGTTTATATTAAATTTTATAGAATTGGATTATCTTTCAACGTTTAGCTGAAATTCGTGTTTAATTTCAGGAAGTTTTAATACTGTAATATCTTTCTTATTTTAAATGGAATATATAATTTCTTTTTATATTTGGATAGAGAAAAAACTCTTGTATCGAATTGTGTTAGCATTCCCTACTTATCTCTAATAATTTTTCAGTTATTTTGAATTTTCAGTATCTCTAAAGTCACTATACAGAGTGAGCCAAGTGGTTGGTCTATTAGTCGTTTAAAGAGCTCTAATTGATGAACATTTCTGAAATTTGGTGTGCACCCGTTCTTCCACGTGAACTACACTTGGAAAATATTTTCGTTGTTCTANTTTTTATCGTAGAATCTAAATATGGAATAAAAAATATACCATTCCATTTAAAATAAGAAAGTAGGGTGCACTACCCCATACACCGGGGGTTGATAGAACAACGAAAATATTTTCCAGGTATAGGTCAGATGGAAAAACGGGCGCATACCAAATTTCAGAAAATCGATTAGAACTCTTTAAATGCCTAATTGGCTCACTCTGTATAGTGAGTTTAAGTATCTCTGTCTGAAATAACTTAAAATCCAGTCGCCTTTTAGTTAATAAATCGCATATAACGAAACACATAGGAGGCTTAGCAAAATGACATTTACTGTCACAATTGAGGTTAATTTTACATATTTTTTCAGCAATTTCAGCAAGTTTTTCATGGACAGTAAAGAATTCAATTAATTTTGATTTCGTTATCAATTTCTTCAATTATTTTCATTAAAATAATAATAATAATAAATATAATTATTTTGATGTTAATTATAACAATAGAATTGACAGTTGTTTTGTTAAGCCTACTATGTTTTAGTGTTTTCTTTCAGGGGAAAATTAGTTGAATCGGAAAATCTTAAATAAGTGAAAAATTATTAGAAATAGAGAATACTAATACACTTCGATACAGAATTTTTCTCTCTATATCCAATCGAGTAAAGAAATATAAGGTATTCTTTTCAAAATAGGGAAGATATTAGGGTTTGAAAAGTGGCTAAAATAAATGGTAATTTCAGTTAAACCCTGAAAGATAATTGAGTTCTATAAAATTTGATCTAAAGTATGCAATTTGGACTGTTTATGTTCCAAATTTTGATCGGCTATTAGCAATAGTTTCAACGATATGAACGAATATCTTGATCACCCACTACAAAAATTTCAGAGTCAAAATTCCTGAAATAGAGCAGTAGTTTCCATCAATTAGAACTTTAAATAGGCCATCTTATTATCTCAACCTGTATAATTTCAATTCAGCATATTGATTTAATCGATTTTTTTCAGATGAACGATCAAGATAGAACCTCAATTCACGAAGCAATGGAACAACAATCGATTTCTATTTCAAAAGCCGGTATCGTAACAAGTCTCCAAGCACGTTGTTCGGTTTTAGCAGCCGCCAATCCAATCGGCGGCCGTTACGACGCCAGTATGACATTCGCTGAAAATGTCAACCTATCCGATCCGATTCTATCACGTTTCGATATTTTGTGCGTTGTACGCGATGAAATCGATCCAGTACAAGACCAACATTTGGCCAAATTCGTTGTAAATTCCCACATCCGCCACCATCCATCTAGCAAGAAAACCGACACTCTATCCACTGATAACGCAGAAAATGATATAACAATACCACAGGAGATTCTACGGAAATATATCGTGTATGCCCGCGAGAATATCCATCCGAAATTACAGAATATAGACCAGGATAAAGTGGCGAATATTTATAGCCAATTACGACAGGAATCTCTAGCTACTGGTAGTTTACCGATAACGGCGCGTCATATTGAGAGTATCCTGCGTATGGCTGAGGCTCACGCCCGGTTGCATCTACGCGAATACGTCCAAGAGGATGATGTGAATATGGCCGTACGGATGATGTTGGAGAGTTTCGTCGATACGCAAAAGTTCAGTGTGATGAAATCAATGCGGCAGATCTTCCAACGTTATCTACTATTCAAAAAGGACCACAGTGAATTATTGTTTTATATTCTCCGACAATTATCACAAGACCAATTGGCTTTCTTGCGCGGTACAGACGAATCGCACGCTTTAGTTATCGAAATCGATGAGAAAGATCTGTTGGATAAAGCCAAACAGTTGGGCATAAACGATTTGAAATCGTTCTATCAAAGTAAGATTTTCGAAGTTAATAATTTCGTTTATGATGCGAAGAGGAAAATTATTATTCACACGATACCAGAGGCTGTAACCGCCGAAGATTAAACTAATTAGAGGTTAGTTCATTTATTGTTTTTTTTTTTATATAATCATTGAATAAACGTGTCTTTTTGTAATGATTCGACTGAAACCCCCCAAATCCTGTTGTTATACCAATTTTGATATATTTCAAAGTATCCCTTGAAATAAACGATTTTAAGCTCGTAGAACTCAAATATGTCGAAAACTACGAAAGATATCGAAATAATAGTTGTTTGGTTCGACTCTAAATTTGATTGATTTTTTACAATTGTAACCCTTTA
>JACDRP010001247.1:0-11091 GCA_013841185.1 Hycleus phaleratus | reverse complement strand
TACGATTGGTAGAAGTGTTTATCTAAAATGCCTGAATTTTTACACGATTTGATAACAACAAGTTGAAAAATACGTTAAAACTTTCAATTCGAGACTTAATTTCTAAAACTGACTAAAAGTATTTCAATTCGAGTGCTTCTATCAAGATTTTAGTTTAGAGTGTNAATTATCTACCTAACCGTATGTATTTCGAAGCAAAATAATTAATTTTAATAAGTGAAAACAATGGCAGAAAAACCAGTTGGTTTTTCCGCAATAACTCAGGCAATTTTCAAAATATCAAAAAAAAGATTTTCATCTTGTACTCGCCTTTGTATCAACATTCGAATGAGGGGCTGATCAATGCTGTCAGATAAAAATTGCAGAAAAAAACATGTTGTCGCCTACAGAAGTTTTCTTAATTTTCCGGGAAACTAACGGTGAAATTGGAAAGTTTCTTGAATATTTGTAAAAAACTTTTTATTTGCTATCTAACAGTTCAAGAATTTTTGCAAAATAATCACAATTGGCCAAGTTATAAGAGAAAATACAAGAAATTGTACAAAAATATGAAAAAAAAAACGTAGTTAGATTTTTGTCTGTAATTCAAATTTGTATCAATATTTTGAAAAACGGGAAAAACCGTTGGATTTTATAAGAAATGCTCTTTTTAAAAATGTATTTGCGGTTGTCGTAGTCTCAAGGACTAGCGAGAAATAGCTTCACATTTTCGCCGGTTAAAACCATGAAATGTACTCCTTCCCCTTAATATAATAAACTTTTATTAAATTTATTATATTTTATAGATTCGATGGGGAAATCAAGATTTCTAAAAATTTTTCAATATAACTCAATAATTTTATAATACAATCGTAAAAACAATAATCAAGTTTTAATAAAACCGGCTTCAACAAGGACTTGTCTGGCTGCATTGTTTATATGTTTAAAACGATCAGGTCCCAAATGAATGCCCCCATACCATCTAGATACGACAACAATAATATTCGTTAAATCTAGAATTTGTAATAAATGTAAAAGACGCCGTCCAGCTTGTGTTTCACCATCATCATCGCAATCTTGTAAAATTAATTGATTTGTTGTTACAATTCGATAGGCGGATATATTATGAAATGCTTGGGCTATTTTACGATTTTCAAGCAAAAACTTTATAAATAATCTACAATTCTTTGGTATATTAAACTATAAGTACTGTTATAGAATAGATTACGTGGCTTCTTGTTGGGAGTTTACACGACATGCGTGCCCTTGGAAGACACTTTTCCTGTCTTCGATAATCGGTCCATGAATCACGTTGAAATCTATCGATAGATTCGATTCTTTCGTTTCTATTACCGCTTCAACTATCGGTACAACATTCGATTGTAAATTTTCTACAATCTCTTTCAATTTTTCTATCCACTGAAACAAAACTGGACTTCCTACATTATCCCTAAAATAAATAGTTTATGCGCTTAAATTTACTTGAATGTTCAATAAAATTACACGTAAATCTTCTGCAATTCTTCAGCAATTTGTTTTTTCTGTTCTAAAGTCAATGTAGGTGCTAGAAGTTCGTATTTTGGTGGCGAATTTGATGGATAATCATCGTTCAATGTTAGAAACAATTCAATATCGGTCGATATTCGAATTTTATACGAATTATCACCGAAAGGTTCCCATTCAGTGTTGTAGATTGAAGTCAAAGCTTCAATCTCTTCAATTTGTTGTGACAAATTATCCATAAGATATTTCGTTGGAAATAAATTTTTATAACATTGTTACATATGTTCTTGAAAGTAAGGTTATGTTGTCATTTATCAGTATTACCAACCTATTTTTAAATTCTTCAAATTGGGAAATATTTCTTATTTATAATTCAAAATTGTTTTAATTCTCGATTGTAGTGAAAATTTTAGATTTTAATGAATTTGTAAATTGAGATTTAAATCGTGTATCTACAATCTTAGGAAGTGAAATTCCCCCAAATTCTACAATTATTTGAGGTTATGTTGTTGACTTGTCAACAAATTGTTAAAAATTGCGAAAAAAAGTGAAAATGTCGACTTCAATTGAATTAAAGTTAAACCGTTCGCTGTTAAATTCTAATTTCGATGGTTATAAATTGAGTTTAGAAGAAATCCCGCAGATTCGAGAACAATTAGAGATTGGTGTTGATCGAATATTGCCCAATATAAACCAATACAGTTTACTACATGCGAAACTCTACAGTCTTCACAATCATTTGATTGTTGAAAATCACCATAGAGAATCAATTTATTTCATCGATAAATCATTGAACATCCAACAATATTACATCGATCCTTTAATTAATCAATTCGTTAATAAAACTGTATGGCAAATACCGTTGAATTCTGAACGAAAATCGGGTTGTTATAACGTATCGTTAAAATTTATCGATAGAAAATATGTTGCTGTATCTGACGGTGTGGGAATTTTGTATATTTTAGACCATACAATTCACAATAATGGTGGATTTTGGCCAGTTGTTTTCTCTGGTGATGTAATTGAAGCAAACTTTATAATTTCTAACGTTTATAAACGGCCGGATGTTGATGAAATTCATTTATTATTATCGAGTATAAGCCAGAAAGATGAACAATATTCAACGATTTTGCATTGGATTACGTTGATTAAAGATATTGGTACAAATATTTGGAATCAGATGGCTTTAAGGCAGTTAATAACTAAAGGACACGTTCAATATACGGCTTTTGAGTCGAATTGTCAAGCAATTTATATCGCAAGCGATTCAGAATGTAGATTCACGTTAGATTCGGAAAATCCGATTAGTAGTCAAGTCGACAAAGAGGAATCATCGGTGCGGAAAAAGAAGTTCTCCTGGGCACAAACACGAAACGATCTTACTTTATCGTTCAAATTGAATGGAAATTGTTCAAGAGATAATGTTAAAATTACAACTGAGGTTAATCGCATTGAAATAAAATATGATCAAAATTTACTATTATCTGGTAATTTACACCAATGTGTTGATTCGAATAAGACTTGTTGGATATTAAATGGGAATCTTCTCGAAGTTACTCTACAGAAAACTGAAAGTGGTTTAATGTGGCCGGAAGTTGTTGATGGTTCAGATCAAGACGGTGAATATCTCGTTGATCCATCAACTTTAGAACAAGTCCGTGAATCGTTAGTATCGCTAACTAGCGATACTGAGGTATAAATTCGTTTATTAAAATTATTATTTATAATTAGAGATGTTACGCAAGGTTCTCCGAAGTTTCAGAGCTCTGTTTCTGCTTCTGTTTCCACGCCTTTTAAGCGGATATATAACGGATATAACGGAAATTATCAATATCAAAGAAATACGAATTTATTGAAGCTTGACCATTTAAAGTACATTTGTTTCGATTCAATGTCGGAAATCTCCCTTGTTTGATGTTATATTGTAATGAGCCGAACAGCATTTTAAAGATAATCTTGGAGCGCGTTTCTTCTTAATTTTTGCATCTTTACCTCTATAATTTAGCAAATATTGATTTTTCAATAATTTTCTCACTTTATTTTGCCCCCAATATGTTGTTAGTTTCTCAGAGAATCAGCAAAAATTTTTAGGCCCACATTACAACTTTACCAAGTTTCATATCGGACTATAAGTTCTTGTAGCAACTGCCATTACTTAGCGAGCAATTCGACGATTTATACCGCGTGTTTCGCTTAAATGTTCCTAGCTCTAATAGAAACACCTATTATTTAAAAAATATTTCCAGGATTGGTAGGAGGGTCCTTGCAGATCATTTTATAAAAATTTGAACACCGAAACTCATCGGGAAGTTGGTCAAAAAACGCTCGTTTTAAAAAAAGTTGCGTTTTTGGAACACGTCAAATGACTCAAAATAACTCAAGAATGCTCGCCACATTTTTTTTCCATTTTTCTATCAATATTAGGAGCATCTTTGAGTCATTCTGGATAATTTTGAGTGTAATTCGTTTTTGAATGTCAAACGATCATTTTTTGACCAACTTCCTGATGAGCTACATGGCTCAAATTTCGCTCGAATGATTTCCAAGGGGTTTCCGATAAATCGTTAAAATATTTTCCAAATGTTGCGATAATATCCAGGAACATTTAAGTGTGTCTTGAAATCATTTTAGCAAAATTTTGGCCTCGTAGCTCATTGGTCAAAATTACCGATTTTCAAATCCTTACTCGGATCTTTTTGCCATTGAGTTTCTAACCCACACTTCCTTTTTTTATACGTCTTGCTTACTTTATTTTTATTTTATTAAAAGCATTGCTGCAATAACTGCAGCAATTCTTGCTTTTTGACAGGATATTAGTGATTGTGAACTTTATTATTCTATGTATGTATAAGAAATTAAAAGAGCCGTTCCCATTTTCGAAAAATTTTTCAATAGGTTTATTAATTTTCAGGAAAATTTCCAGAAACTTGAGAGCCTATTACATCTTTTTTGATTCGGTCTCTCAAAAATTTCAAATTTTAATAATCGATATTTTGTATATTTGATGAGATATTATAATGAATATAACAGCATTAGAAAGAATATTTTAATGAGTTTTTGAGAGTGTTTTCTATTTTGGAAAATTTCGATTGAGTTGCGTATTATATTTTGTAGCGATTTTCCCACAAAATTTATAGGAGAATCTTAGAAATTTTCCGATAGACTTGTTAGTTTTCCGAAAAAATGTCAAAAATTTCAGAGTTCTTGTCTCGATTCGATATTCTAAAATTGCTAATTTTTAATAATCGATTTTTCCCTTGTTTGATGATATATTACAACGATTTTGAGAGCATTAGAAGGTACATTTTAAGAGGTTCCTAATGGTCGTGTTTATTTTAAAAAATTCTAATTGAATTCTGAGCTACAGAGGACCATTGTGGAGCATGTTTTGTTGTATTTTTTCATATTTTCTCAAAGGAAATTCAGCCAATATTTTCAATTTTTCAATAATTTTCTCACAATGTATGGCAAATTGAAAACACTCCAAATCTTTCAAAATTTTAATTCAAGTTTGTTTTGGATTTGCTATTTTTTTTCGTTTCTGTTTCTGTTTTGGCACTTCCGTAAAATATCTGTTTATAATGATGATTTGAAACATTGAATTCTAGGCATGTCCGCCGAGTGGTCTTACATTTAACAGTCAACAGGTTGAAGAGTGCGATTTTGAATCAGATAAAATAGCAATTTTCCAACGATTGTGCTGTAAAACGCATAAAATCACACACAAGATGAATTTACATCAAGTTCTATTAACTGTAAATGTTGATACGGACCTATCGACAGCTTTTGGTGTCCGATGCGATGTAGATACTTGCATATTTCAACCGAAAAAAATCGAAAATGATTTCGAAATCAATCATATCGGAACTCTGTATGCTTTGGGTTATATTCAGGTATTATTTTGATTACAATAAATGGTTAACCAAGAGGATGGCCCAAATCTAACTGGTGCAAATTTCTGAAATTTTGCTTTCAAACTGTTTAGCCAGCTGAAATATCTTTCTGTTGCTCTATAAACCCCCTGTGCGTTACAAAATTAAAAATTTCAGAAAAGCCAAATTTCAGAAACTTCCATCAATTAGAACTTCTTATACTTTTAATAGGCCATTCTCTTGGTTCAGCCTGTATAATTTAAGCAATTTATTGAATTTTTGTTATTACAGGCGTCGAAAACACAACGGAAATTTTTTATTTGTTCCCCGGATTTAAGTTATTCAGTGATTAGTGAATCAACAAAACATTTATTCATTTATTATCACAATAAACGAATATCATCAACAAATCAATTGAGAAATAAACGAACTGGACAAAGAATTGAGACGATAGCTCAACAAAAAGTCATCAATTTACCAACAAATGATGATATTCTAGGCATTTATGCTTCGAATAGTTACTTGTATGTTTTAAGTGAACACTTTATTACAGCCTTTTGTATTTGATTACAACTAAATAAATTAATAATGAAATAGAAAATAAATTATTTACGTACAAGATTCTCACAAGCTGATTTAATATCGGGATGTTTGTATTTGTAACCAAAGGAAAGGACACGTTGTGGCACAACTTTTTGTCCTTTTGTAAGCATACTAGCCCGTTCTTTTGATAGGAGAACATTTAAAAGAAATTCCGGTACTGGAAATACAGCTGGACGATTCAGTGCTTTAGCGAAGGCCTAGAAAATTTCCAAAATGATTAAATATTCTTATTATATAAAGAGCTGCTGAACTAAAACTCTATATTTTATCTGAAAACAGCTTTTCTTTAAAAGCTGTTCGAAAAACTGATTACAGATTTAAAAGAGTGTTCCCAGATCATTGTACCAAAATTTGAACCATGGAGCTTATTAGCAAGTTGCTCAAAAATGTTCGATGTAGGTCATGTTGCGATTTTTGAAAATGAACTCAACATGACTCAAGGACAGTTTTTTTTCCCACTTTTCTCGTATTCCAAAATAAACACAAAATACTTCTACCTATTCCAGAATTAAANAAAAAAAAAAAAAAACGGAAAAATCAATCTTTGAGTCATTCTTAGTCGTTTTATGTATGTAGTCGACTGATGAAAATTGCCAACGAGCTACAAGACTCAAGTTCTACTAAAATGATCTGCAATGGCCCTCCGATAAATCGTCAAAATATTTATTAAATTGCCCTTCAAAAAATGGCACCTCCCATAAGAACTGTATATTCTGAGCTGCATAAAGAAACTGCACTTAAAAGTATATAATTCGTATGGTAACTCCGATTATTTGACGAGCGATTTGAAAAATATTTTAAAGATTTATAGAAGGGTCACTAGAGATTATTTTACCAAAATGTGAGCCTCGTAGCTCATCGGGAAGTTAGTCAAAAAATCGTGACCATGTCACAATTTTTAAAAATGAATTACACATGCCAAATGACTCAGAATGATTAAAGAATGCTCCAAACGTTGGTCTTTATTCCATTTTATTCTAGAATGGGTAGAAATATTTTGCTTTTATCCCAGAATGCAATAGAAAAAATGTGGGGAGAATCTTTGAGTCATTTTGAGATGTTTAACGCTTTTTCAGAAATCGCAAGATTAACTAAAACCAGCATTTTTGACCAACTTGCCGATGAATTACGAGGCTCAAGTTTTGGCAAAATGATCTCTAGGGAACTTTTTATGAATCTTTATATTTTTCAAATTGTTCGTCAAATGAACGGAGTTGCCGTATAAACCATATACTTTTAAGTGAAAAATATTTTATAAGAGAAATTTGATTATTTGACGAGCGACTTGAAAAATATTCTAAACATTTATAGTGGGGCCCCTAGAGATTACTTTGCCAAATTTAGAACCTCGTAGCTTATTAGTAAGTCTATTAGAAACGCTCGTTTTAGGTAATGTTGCGATTTTTGAAAACCAGTTAGACACATCAAGTGATTCCCAATCAATTAAGGATATTCGTTACGTTTTTATTTTCATTTTTCTCCATATTTCAAAATAAAAGCAAAATATTTCTACCTATTCCATAATAAAGTGGAGAAAAACGAATAAAAAAATCATTCTTAGTCGTTTTATGAACGTAGTCGACTGATGCAAATCACGATATTGTCAGAAATGAGCTACTAGGTCCAAATTTTGCCAAAATTACTCTAATAAATCGTTAGAATATTTTCCAAATTAGTCGCCAAATAGTTTTCCATATAGACGATTTAGTTCAGCAGCCTTGTAGACAGTTATTGATTTACATCAGAAAATTGTTTGTTTGTTATCGTTTCAGGTGCCACCCCATTTAGGACACCTTGTACATTCTCATTCTCTATAGCGAACAAGATTAGACCAGTTAAATCGTCGATATGTATCCATGGCAAGAATTGTTCGCCACTAGCTACCGGCCCACCTAATCCCAAAAAGAACGGCAGATACAACTGTTGAATCATACCACCCTCTCGGCCTAAAACTACCCCACTGCGAATGATAACATGTCGACAATCCTGTTGCGTTACAATCTTGCCAGCATTTTCCCAATCGCGACACAGTTCCGATAGAAAATCGTAACATTCACAAGCTGTCTCTTCAGTATATTCCTTGTTCGTGTCCGGTTTATAAATACCAACACCGGAAATTGTGATAAAAACCCTAGGTTGTTGGTTTTGACTAGCTAAAATAGCGTTGGCTAACGATGTTGTCGTATTGATACGAGAATTGTAGACGTTCTGTTTGAAACCAACTGTCCAACGTTGTCTCATATCGAGGATATTTTGGCCGGCTAAATTGATGACAGTATCGGTATTCTCGGGTAGACCTTTTGAATTCAATTCGCTCCAGGTTATACGACCAACACCGGGCATACGTGAGATTACAGTTACCGGATACCCTTTGTTTTTCAACAGTTTAAATAGGCGATTACCGACAAAACCGGTACCACCACCTAATTTAAAAAAATTACAATTATCATATTTTATTGTTTTGTGTTTCAATTGAATTACCTAAAACTACCCGCTTTAATGGTTCTGCCATAATTTAAGTTTTATAACAACAATAATATCGTCGTTTGAATATTTATTTATAAACAATTGTCAAAGATTGAGGTTAGATTTCTCTACCTATAAAAAAATAAAAATTATCGTTAGAGTTGGTTGTAAATAGCAATTACCGGATCATTACAAATTGAAATTGTTGGTTTTTAATTATTAATAATTATATTTCGAAAATTTTAATTATCAAAAATCTAGTGATATTATTGTTAAAATAGTGCCAACCTGAAAACTTTGGAATGTTGCCAAATTCTTAACTCTTCAATTTAAATAAATACTCATTTTTTGTCGATTATCTTGTCTATCGATATTTTTATCTCTATTTTACAATAAATTATATGAAACTACCATATTCTAGTTTTTAGAAATTGTTTTTATCTTTACTAAGTCTTGACTTATCATTGATAAATTTGGCAATGTTGAAACGTGACGAACATAACCTCACTTACGATCAGCTTCTTGTTTTCATTACTTGATGAATTTTTCCAATTTTTTCATGTGTTTGTGTAAAAATTACAGAATTCCAGACAATAAAGCATGTCGGAGGCTATAGAATTGTTATTTTTCGATACGTTCGCCCACGATAATAGCGAGGTACATTTCGATAGTAAATTTTTAAAATAACGAATATTTGTTTATAATTTCAGGAGATCAATTTGGATTTGGTGCAATTCCCCAAGCCGGTTTTTGTGACTGAAGTTCGTATTATACCATTGGGGGCACGTGTACAAGCCGATTTTCCTGGTGGTGTTCGTTTGGGGGCAACGAATCCGAGTCAATTTCAAATTGAATTCTTTGTAAACGATTTGGGCAAACCGGGTGCTAGTACGTTTGAAAGTTTAGGTGGTTTTGAATACAATCAAAATGACTGCATCAATTTGGATTGTGTATCGGATAAGGATAATACTAGACGGATTCCTACAGATGGTCTGGTTTTAAAAGGTTTTCAATGCAGTGAAATTTACATGGAATTTTATAGATTAAAAATAATTCTTTATAGGGTGGTATACGACGATAACTTTAGCTGTTTACGGTACATTAACGAATAATATTTCCCAACAAATCATTCAACCGGTTGTAAATCCGGCATTGCCAAATCAATCGAATACTATTGTTGATACACAACAGATTCAATCGGGAAATCCGATAAAAAATGAATGGAATCAAGAGAATTTATCGAATGTGCCGATTGAATATAATCAAAATAATAATGCAGATTATCAACAACAATATAATCAACAATCTGATAATTACACACAAGAATATGGTGAATATTATAGTGATGTACCGAAAGATCCAAGGAATTATCACCATACACCGGAAACCTCGACTAGTGAATGGAGCGATAATAAAGTACGCCCGAGAAGTAATATTGATAGTGATTGTGAACGTGATCGAAATTACCAGGTCAGTCTTGTTTTCCTATTATTAATAGTATTAAGGATTGCAGTCGAAAATTGCCAATATTTCTATTTATCTCATTTGTTTTTTAACGGATTTAAGTGATTTAAGCCGAATTAGAAAGAGCATTTCAAGGACCAGGGAATAGTAGTTTCGGTTTTGGAAAATTGTGATTAACTTTCGAGTTACAGAGGAAATTGTAGGAGCACTTCTGGATTTTGATAGAAAATTGAAAGCACTTTCCAAGTTGACAAGACATTTTCCAATACCCTTCTTAATTTTCCAGGAAATTCTTTAAAATGTACAGGTTGTTCGCTTTGATTTCTACAATTTGAAAGATAAATAACTATACAATATCTCATTTAAAAGCTTATGCAAAAGGCAAGGAAAAATCCAGAGTGAGCCTATTAGAGTGGTTGCCTATTAGAAGTATAAGAAGTTCTAATTGATGAAAATTTGTGAAATTTGATATGCACTCGTTTTTCAATCTGAGCTATATCTGGAAAATATTTGTGTTGTTCTATCAAGCCTCGGTATCTGGAGCAGTGTACTCTACTTTCTTATTTTAAATGGAATGGTGTATTTTTTACTCCATATTTAGATTCTATGATAAAAATTAAATAGACTTTGATAACATGACCAATGGTGTAGCGTTAATAGTTTTTCAGAATTTCGACTTTTTCTGAAAATTTCGATTTTGTAGTGTTTTATTAAAAAAATTCATATCTTGGAAAATATTGTTGCTAGAGAATCCAAATTTGCTAATCAAATAGATCAAATTATGAACTTTACACTAAATTTGATAGAATTAAATTATCTTTCAGAGTTTAGCTGAAATCAGTTTTCCTTTCAGCCAATTTTCAAAGCGTAATATCTTATTTTAAATGGTATATTTTTCTTTCCACGATTAGGTAGAGAAAAAAATTCTGTATCGAATCATATCGACATTCCCTATATCTATTCGTGATAATTTTGCAATTATTCAAGATTTTCGATNGGATCTTTAAAAAGTCAGAATACGATTGGTAGAAGTGTTTATCTAAAATGCCTGAATTTTTTGCATTTTCGCCGGTTAAAACTATGATATGTACTCCTTCCCCTTAAATTCAATAGTTTTTAGAGTGTTTAGAAGTAATAAATCGGCAAATAATTCCCTCAAAAGGGTAATTTGTTGATTTTCACCAAATTTATCAATTCGACTCTT
>JACDRP010001246.1:0-11127 GCA_013841185.1 Hycleus phaleratus | reverse complement strand
TACAAACTCACATTTTCGCCGGTTAAAATGTTGACAACTACTTTGTCCCTTTAATTAAAGATTGAAATTAACGAATGAAATAATTTTAATTATGAATCAATTTTGAAAATAATATATCGTGCTTTGAGGGAGTGTTAAATTATTGTGTTATTTTCGAATGATCGTTTAGAAAACACATTCGATAAAAACATAAATAGAACTCTATAAAGATTTCTTTTTGCTGTTGTTTGGAATAGTATTGATCTTTTTTCTGTAGAAAATTCCAGAAATACGAGATAGCAAAATTAAATTTACATAGTCGTTTATAAATATAAATATTCTGCACCATGTGTACTTGAAGGGTGCAATAAGGGTGAATTTATGTAAATATTCAGATATGGATAGGCTAATAGGGGAGCATGGCATGTAAATCAGGAAAAACTCGATTAGATCACAACACCTATATACGATTAGTTCATCTAGAACCGTATTTCCGCTAACTATAAAACGTTCAGTTCAGTTGAGATTAAAATCTAAATATTTGCAAAACTTGAAATTTATAAAATGGAATTTTTTACGATTTCAGAAATGAAAGGATTTCTATTACGGGCGATTCAACCACAAATTAGTCGACCTACCGTAACAATCAGATAGTTATGTACGGGCAACTAGAACGCTATACTATCAGACATTAATTGTGTCACAAATTTATTACAAGTCACGTTGAATTGAAACAACAACCTATCACGCAAACATTTACTATTCAGAAGATTATTATAGTGGATTTGTGGACAATAATTAATAAATTAACCGAAATATTTCCATAATTTTCGTTTTTCTCGCCATATCGATTACTGGAATTGTAATTAAGAAACCTTCAATGAACCATTAGCGTTTTCATTTATACGAACGTGAAGATAATCTACCGTTTTTCTTTTCTCTTTCCATCTAAATTGATCCACTGACCTCATTGTTATAACTAACATCTCTCTAAGCTTTTTCCCCATTCTGTAATTCTCTTGCGAATGTTTCGTTTCTTTGCCCACTTTGAACTTTTTCTCTATCTTGATATCATTGTAGATGTTAACTGGAAAGACCTCTTTATTCATATTTATCACGTTCACTATACGTTCTATTTTCATCAAACATCCAACAAAAGTAATTTCCACTTGTATTAAGTTTACTGTTAGTAAAAAAACTTGAACCACTGAATGGAATATCGAATAGTAGAGTGATTGTTGTACTGAGATTACCATTGAAGAATGAAAATTAATTCTTGTAGATCGTATTTGTATCGGATTATAGTAGAGACGTATTGTATCATAAATCAGTAAAGTTCAACAATTATGTGATTTTCTCAATGGTTTCCAGTTGAACGAATCGTGGAAACTTGATGGGATATTCTGGTCGGATTCCATCACCACGTCAATCCCGTCTGATGATGGTTCAATTCGCTAATTGTATTTCTAAGTCGTTCAATTTACCAACAGGAGTGTTAACGCAATTTTCATACGAATTAATTTTAACAATCAACTATTGTTCTTGTTGTTCTTAATAGATCCGGCTAAAAAACCAATCTTCTAGTTATAGTTCGATATATAAGATTAAATTCAATAAAAATCTCTGCTGCTGAAATACGTGCTTTTCGTTGGTGCAAATTTGCATTTATTTTGAAAGTAATTTCACAGGCTTGATAGAAAAATGGAGTAGACGCGATAAAGAAAATGCTGGGAAATTAAACGATCAATTTTTACATCAATCGAACGTGAAATTAGCGACACTTTCAGTTAATATTGAAAACACAAAAAACGAGAATTATTTATGATTTGAACACAATATCCCCCGGATATAAGAACGGAAACAATACGGACTATAGGAATCTCCGGAGGGCCTAATGAATATACAATCACCAACTGTAAAATCGTCGTCGTCAATCAATATAATCGAACGATAAATTGAATTATTTATTAATGCGAGTAGATTACCAGTTATTGAATAATTTAAGTTTTAATTAAAACTCGTCTCAATTTGTGGTGTAATATAATTATGACAGTATTACCTCTCCTGCTAGTAAATATTTGAGTTGGCCACAATGGTCGATTAACTTTCATAAAATAACTTGGCCGACGTTGAAAAACAACTACAAGTTAGACGGAACTTTTTCAATTTATGAAATTTTCTCTTTTAATGGAAGCTTGTCTAGAATCGTACTCAGTTTATACAAACTGAATCCCCAACTAGTACATTAAGTGGGAAATTCAATTCACGTAGTTTGTATTTCTTAATTCTGTTGAAAGGTTGGCTTTAATAGTTTTGTAGCAATTTAAATTTTGTTATAACAATGTAACAAACATAGGAAACAAGATTAGATTTTTTTGTAATTAGAATTGTGGTGATAATAATATTAGTCAAGTTTTCCGCAACTACATTTCGGTTCATTTAACAACCAAAAAGGAGGATGTCGTTTAGGAAACTAGCAACTCCAAGATCGAACAAATTTAATTCTGCTACCTTATAAACTTTATACTTATCTTTTCTAGTTTGCTTCATAATGTAAATTTGATTTAGATAGTTTAACAAGTAGTTTTTTTGTATTCACAAAAAAGCAGAAAAATTCTATTAAAAATCGTTAGAATTTAATTTAAAAACTTTAATACATTGTACATAATATTCGTTTTATTTCTATTCTTTAAGTGGTATTTAATTTCGACCTGTATGTACACTTTGTGAATTAAATATAAGCGGAAACAACCCAGTAGTTTTATTGTAAATAAGCTACAACATCTAATTAAAAATTCCAGTTTCTGGGTTTGGATTAAACAGGACGTATAGCTTTAAAAACTTGCAGAAAAAATCCAAAAATTCGAATTAAAATAGAATTTCTAACATAAAATTCTTTCAATATTCATAGCTTATAGACAGTATAAGTTTCCTTTCGAGTACTCTTACAGTTTGATGAAAGTTTGTGAAGTTGACTTGAATTTTGTCTCAAATAGAGACAGTCACTTAAATGAGAAAGTTGCACGTGTTTGGCCAACAGATAGGTAATCTGAAATTAATTGCGCTTATCTGTTTTGTAAAATGATCGTCTGTCTTTGTTAATTTGTAACAGAAATTCGATAGACTATTGTATCAGTTTGGAGAGTGTATGGTTGAAAGACCTAAGGGCGCGTGTAGGACGAAGTGTTATACATACAAACACACTCATTTTGTAATTAAGTTTGCGTTGTAGTTTGATTAATTAATGTCAAACATTGCGGGCACTTCAACAAACTATATCTTCATCTACATATATCCATGTACCTCAGACGAATGGTCCTAATTACAGTTCCTCTAGGCCTCTATTTAGCACCATAATTACATTAAAAGTGTGAATTTAGAACTAAATCATTGTCGCAATATAAAGAGACTTATCCTAGGGTTGATAGCTATAAAAACATAGGATCCAAATACGACACTGATCCATATTATTTGTGTTTTTAGTAAAAGTCCACCGATCCGTAATAATAGCGTTCATAAATGAGCTTTTTGTGATGTTTTAGAGTTGACCTGAATTCAAGTTTGATCGTTTATCAAGGACAGTGTGACAAGTAGGATTTTGAGATTTAAACAATGTTCGGCCAATTGACGGCCACAATTAAACAGGCTTGAAATTATCTCGATTCGAAGCATTGAAAAATCGCTCAATAGTCAACAACAGGCAAGAAATCGTGCTTTTAATTAACGGAGGTGTTGATAGATCAATTGGGCACGTGTATTTCTTATCGGATTTACCAATGTCTTTGATTTTATATAAAAGAACAGAAACACAAGCGACAAATATTCGTTGGAAAACTGTCAAACATTTGTAAAAATTATACACCAATTTTTATTTCATAACACGACAAATTTTTGAATCGTCGACATATTGATCTTATTTCAATAAAAACATTCGCCCGGCAAGATTAAGAGATTTGATTGAATCGGCCCCAATTGCTGAAATTAATAAAGTTTCACATCATCGATAGAAGTGCGAGTTGTTCAAGACGAGTAAACAAAAAATCTATATGGATATGGCAAAAACGCCTAGTCAATATTATTGTAGAAGTTACGATGGTGCTTTAGAAATATTTTCAATTTCTGGTGACACCAAGAATTTATTTGACGTAGAAAAATTCTTACATTTATTAGAACTGCTAAAAAATTGGATAAATTACCAATTAAAGAACTACAATCAGCTCTATTTATCAACTACCTTAAATTGGTTTTCCCGTCCGTGAGATTTTGATAAAAGATCGACGAAAGAAGCAATTGTGACATTGTTATCAATCGGCTTACAAAAACGTTATCGTTTACTGTTTTTTTCGGGGGTAATCCGTTCAGGATAAGCCAATCATGTTCATTAGAAACAACAGTTTTGTCCGATTGAACAGGAACGGGTTATCGTCGTATTGTTTGTTTGTTCCCTTTATACCGGGATTTTCAATTTAAAACGTATCTACAGTGAATTTTCACTACATTGATTGTTAACTTGTCACAATGTTAATCAGTTGATATCATTAGTGTGATTATTAAACTACCCCTGTTGGTAGCTTTTAGAGGCTTATACCGGAGTACAAATGTGAAATTTTTGCGTTGAGTATAATAAATCTCGATTTATCCTCATCATATTAGTGTATTGCCGTTTGATAGTCCTACAGGAAATTTATTGGCTTAATTTTAAAGGTGTAGTAGTTCAATTTCAATTAAATTGACAAGTTAATGTCGGTAAAAAACTGTCGAAATGACTTTGAAAACAATCACTTTAATTCAGATTTACCACAATTTTTTTGTTGTGTGAGTTAAAATAGGGAACGATTTCAACATTCTATAGCTTTAACAGAATTAAATCCCTATACAAACAGTGGCAGTTTAGATGGTAGGCATATATATTGTACATCATGGAATAAATGGGTGGATTTTTAATTATACGACCGTCCTTGGATCCGCACCGTTGAATGTTGAATAGATAATTCCACAAGGACCACACCTCACTAAGTCTCATTTCAGTAATTAACGTGACAGTTTCGATTAAAATTTAAAATTAACACATTCTGACATTTTATTTATTATTGTTTTCCATTGTACACGTTCATTCTAATGAACACTTGTGTGTTTACTCTTCGATTCATTTCAAATATTCTGACTTCAATGTTTCTAAATTAGTAAATGGTTGTGTAATTTTACAAATTGCATGTACAATCCGATTCTCTTTATAGCTTTTAGAAATCTGCTTTCAGTGAAATTACCGATTTAAAATAGGACACCGACTATAAACATTTTATAAGATCTACATGCGGTTTTATATTAAATGCTCTTTTGTCGAACGGTTATTAAAGACATTCTATTTAAAAAATTGAATAAAAAAACACCACGGAAATAATTGTAGCAATGCATTCATGCAATTAAGGTTGAACAAACGTTACAGTAAATCATCAACAGTTTCAACTAAAACACTGAAATATAAACTCCCTATTAGGTAAACAGTACGGTAAACATAATCGGATTATGCGGCATTATTGTGGTAAATACCTTCACCTGTACCAAGACTGTTGTTAATAATTTTCTTTATGTGCAATACTTCAATTAACTCCAAACTATAATTTTGATATTTAAAAAAAAGTCGAATTGTGTAAATTAAAAATTATAATTCTTTCATTCTGTCCAAATTTATTAAGAAGTAAAGTGAACTTTTAAATAAAGCCTATTCGTATATGGAAATTTTACCAATAAATTGTCTTCATGTTACACTAAATTTGTTAATTTGCTGAATAACAAATATCGAATAACGTATTCTGGATTACATTGGTAATTAATAAACGAAACCTGGGAGTTGATTGAATTAAAAATTTCTATTGAATTATGTCGACATTGGGTCGCACAGAATCTAAATTAGTCAACACAAAGATAAAAGTTTTGCATTATCCAAATCAAGTCTACAATAGGCCGTCGGGCTGTTTGAAAATTCAACAATTTCCCCGGATTGAGATTAGAAAAAATATCACAAGAATTGCGACCCTCTCTGATACGATAAGTTTGAGAATAATCGAAAAAAATCGCCGTGATTCTCATGAATGTCAAGTGGAAGATTATAAAATATTCACCCACTGTATCAGTTCACAAATAGCCCATTACTAGTTTATCGTGATGTATACGGTAATTTTTTTTCTTGCCTTGAAGCTCCCGACTGACATTATTGGAAAATCTAACCGAGGTTAGATGGAATGGATTTATGATTAAATAAATTTATTATAGATTGAAAACAAGGACAGATTGCGTATGTAATTTGTTGGTTTTGTCCTTGCACATTGGTTTATAAAGTTTTACGCTCGATTTGTTGGATCCATCCATTCACTAGCTGACTATCTCTAGAGACCAACCGTCAGTTAACAACCGAAAAC
The DNA here is from genome assembly GCA_013841185.1 of Hycleus phaleratus. Lineage (NCBI taxonomy): Eukaryota > Metazoa > Arthropoda > Insecta > Coleoptera > Meloidae > Hycleus > Hycleus phaleratus. The sequence goes on along the minus strand of JACDRP010001246.1, from coordinate 4,729 downwards.
CCACACAACACACCCTTGCGCATTCTTCATAATTTTTTATCTATTCGATCGAAATTGTACTAAAACTTGTCCTATATAAGATTGTTGATATTGGGAAAACTGTCACGTTTATCAGGCCACAAGTTTACAGTAGTATTGTGTTGGAGTGATAAGATTTCGTTCACTGATAATCTCAGAAACACCACCTAGAAAACGTCTTTACCAAAGCTCTGGCTTAGTCTACGGAAAACTTTCAAGATTTGACAAAACATGAGATGCATTATAAAGCTTCTTTATAACATTAAATTGTAAATTGTAAATTTTTTCTTTTATACGAATATTTAATTTAAGATTTGATTAAAATTACAAATTTGTTTTATTAATTTGTAGTCGAATTTGGAGACGATTTAGGATCCGTTTACAAGACGCTTACATTGCAACAAGATTAACAAGGGCAACAGGTAGACAAACTTTATCTATCAAGGGATGTATTTAGAGCTCATCAGTATTTCAATACAAGCTCGTCAAACTGTAATGAATTCGACGTTGAAACTTTGAAAACCGATAATTTGTTATTTGGTATTTCAAACTATCATCAACAGAATTCGGCAAATTTCAACTTTATTAAAACGAATGATAAGGAATGTACCCGGCGCATCCACCATTTCGCCACAATATCTTTATTTTAGATTTTATATCTCGTAAATTAGCGTTAGTATCAATCACCCTTTTAAAATCACTAAACCAACTCGTCGGGTCTGCCTTTTTATTACAGCTTGACTCGTATGTTGCATTTATTTCAAACCGGTTTTTCTAGGAGAATGATGAAGATTAATTGTTATTTCCTTCAAGTTATGTTGTTAAAGTAGTTACCGTTTGTGTTCTATTTTCTACATAAATAATAAGTTCCCATAAGTTTACAGTTGAAAAATTTATAATAAACACGACAAACTTTTATTTTAATTTTTTCAGTGGAACAAGCCTTTGATTTTTCTCTACATTAAGTTTAAGTCTAAACTTGTTGGTGGGGTTTCTATGAAAGATTCAATTTGATTTTCGTTTTGAACAATTACACTTAAAAATCAACGTTTCCTGTTGAGTTTCATATTATTTACCATTGTATTGTTGACATTTTTATTTCAGTGAATTTTAGATTAACTTTCTTTTTATTAAACTCAAATTGTTTCATATTTTTCATAAATTTCTGTGAATTAGAGATAGAGATATTAATGGGGAAATTGCAGTTATTTTCATTTATAAATCACAATAGGTGACTGTTAAATTGTCAAGAATTCAAAGTAATACATGACAATAAAATGGATATGAAAGATATGCTAAACTATTGAATCAAATAGTAGTTGATAGTTCTTTTACGAGATTTTTATTGAAATATTACTCGAGTAGAGAAACTTGAGGTTTTGTCTAGTTTCCAATTGCACATATGGACAATCAAATCTAGAAATTCTATAGGGAACAATATAATTTTAAAGCGCAAATAAAAATCGGTTTAAAAATACTGTTACTAGAACAATAGCAAAAGTTGAATCCAGTAAAGTTGTTTTAAATTTGTTGAACTTTGGTGTTAGTTTACCGAAATTTAAAATTGATCAAAATGTACTTTTTAAAGCTTACACGAATGTCATTTTGGTAAAGTTTCATTTTCTGGCTATGTTAAACTATTTGAATTCAATTTTACAGCACACAAATTGTCAAACAATTCGCTATCTTTCCTCGAATAATAAACGATGTTAATGTCTGTAAGTTTCAAACTCACCTTTAATAAAATCGACTGCCATCTCTAAGCCGTATGTGTCCTTATCGCAATCATCCAAAATATGCGCCCCTAAGCTAATATTCGGCAATAATGGCATTGGATCGTAATTTAAACGATCCAAAGTATATAACATTGCTTCTAATGCTTGGATACCACCTTGTGGCATGACTGGACCACAAGTTATTGTATCTTCACGTTCATGCACCATCATTAAACCGCCTAATATTAAATCGCCTTCAACAATGGCTTCTCTCTTTACCGGCCATAATATGTCTTGATTGTCATGATGGTGACGTAATTTATGGCGTACTGTTGTTGTCATGATCGAATTCGTCGTCAAATCTGTTACAGAAGTTTGTTGGTATAAGTTTGATTCGAAAGGGTGCTCATCTAAATAGCGGTAATTGAAATGGTTACGGTATTTGTGATGGTTATGGATGCGTCTACTATCAACAATCGTGGTAAATATCAGAAAATAAATAAGACCAACGTCCATATTGTTGTTGTTGTCACCGATAAAATGGTAAAATTTTGATTTGTTGTTGAATTTTATTCGACTTGATGGCCAATCATTTGTACGTACTACCTGAAAAATTGTTTATTTCAGAACGTGCACTTTTGTTTCGATTTGATTCCCTAAACTGCCACAAATCAAAAATAAAATCCGCCAAATATTACAACAAAGAAAACATTTCCATCTTTAGTTTTGACGACTTTTAAACATCAAAATTAACACAACTGACTACAAAGAAAATATATTTTATAAATGGCTTTGTTGGAAATTATTTAAAACAAACTCAAGCTTTATTGATGCTCCATTAATTAAAATTGACTTGAAAGTTACATAAAAGCATCTTGTTATCTCTGTAATAGTTTCTAAAATAAAAATGAACCGTCCAGCCTTCGATAAGAAATCTATAATTTTGTCAAATAATGGACCAATCAATTTATCTATAGAAATTAGGCGGTTGATAAATGTACACCAGACAAATGGTCCAGATGACCTTTACTAATTTCGATTAAGTTTGAGAAAATCGCTGTTCGTGGTTGACGATAATTCTGTTTATTGCGCAATTTTTCCACTTCAAGTCAACTATTTAAATGTCCTAAAATGGTATAGCTCACGAGAGTAATAAATTAGGAAAATATTTGATAAAAAAAACACTCAAATTTAGTTCTAAACGAGATTTCAATAGAAAGTCAAGACGTGAAAATATATTGAGACGTCATTTATATTTCACCCTGTCAAGACTCTTGCCTCGAAAATTTCTTTAATCTAAGAACTAAAAAAAAGACTCGACGTATCGATTCTATTTTTGATATATCTGTGGCTGTTGTTTATTTTTATAGTTGCGTAACGAGCGAAGAATTCTAATAAAAATACAATTTACCTCATTTCTTTCGAATGGAAACTTAATCATCCATTTGTCGACGAATTCTCATAAATCGCTATTATAAATAGTGATATCGTGCGCGACAATTACGCGTCGTTTTGAATTGTTTGCCCAATAGATATCGCGTCAACGGAACGTAGATGACTACAGCTTAAACTACTGGAGTGTTGTTCAAATGAATAAAATGGAAAGACAGGAGCGGATGCGCTCCGGCAGACTGCGCGGTGCCACTGGTATAAGTCCGGGCGTGGAAAACTTTACAAATTTGTTTCTACTTTACTTTTTTCTGTTTTCAAATATAAATGAAATAGATTGAAGAAGTCCATTTGAGAGTCTACGGAATTTATAAACTTGTGGTAAAATCGACGACAAATAAAAGAAATAAAAGTCGAAAATTCGTCTAATATTGTATTATACAAAATGTATGAAATAAAAGCGTGCTTTTGTTGTCAAGTGAAAACAGAGAAATATGAAAGCGGATTGTTTTCAGTGTTATAACTCTAAATTAGACTAACACAGACATTCCTTATAAACATATCACGTTTAATGCTAAAGTTAATAAATTCATTATTGTGGAAATGTATTGTTATTTTATAGAATTCGTACAATAGAGCGCTAGGCACAACGGCCATATTCAACATGAATACTAACAATATTATGTAGAGACAAATCGATTTGAATATTATCAAACAATATCCTGTACAAATCGAATCGAAATGAATTCTGTTATTGAAGACATTAACAGAATTCAAGTCGATAATGACAAATTGTTCTATTTTAGAAACCAACCGTACAAAATTAGCAACCATTAAAATGGAATGATTTTGAAAAATAATACAAAACTCCAAAATTTCATATACAAATTTGATTAATTTAAGAGTAGAATTTGCCAGAATATTAACTCGTCAAACTCTTTAAAATTAGAATCAAAATCAAGAATTCAACTTAACCATCTTTTGATTAACACTTGCTGAATATTAAAGTTCGTTGGAAATTGAGAATTTTAAAAATTGAACCATCTAAATTACCACATAACATGACGTGTGACGTGTCTCAAAATCCAGACTCGAAAGATCTTAAAAAACGACTATTGAAACATTTCGTGATTATAATTATTTCAACCAAACTTTATAAATCAAGGTGATTAATTTAGTCCTTATTTTAGTAGTTTAATGAGTGCATTTCTCTATTAACTTTGTTGTAGACTATAATCGAGAATTTGTTAAGGGGCTTTGGCGAAGCGTGACTCATACCAAATACTTTCATTTGATTTACACTCGAAACAAAAATTTCGGATTTCTCGAAAACGGTAAACGATATTGAAAAAGCTCAATCGATTCGAAATGCCATTCTTAGTGACACTCAGTATATAAAAATTTTTTTGGTCGGATGGATTTTCCGAAAATTCGAAAAAACCATAATTTCGTTGATTTCTTTTTTCACGTAGTAAAAATTAACAAAACCCAACGATATGGGCATCAAAACAACCCTAAAAGTCATCTACCACACAGTTTTTTAATGTTAAATAAAAAAAAAACACATTCCAACGTAGATGATCGATTCGATTGTCGAATAAGGTAGG
>JACDRP010001245.1:1070-12223 GCA_013841185.1 Hycleus phaleratus | reverse complement strand
TGAATTTTTAATGCAGTTTGTTTTACAGCTGAAATTTCAGCTTAATTATTTTTAAATTTAAATTACTGAAAATTGTTATTTTCTCTGGAAATTAGCATGTTTAATGCGATATTATCACTTATTCAATCATTACTCTGAAAATTACATTTTTTTAATATTCTGGATTTTTAGAAAATGTATTTTACAGAAGGAACTTCAGGCAAGATTATGTTTCAATTCAACATTGAAATTCCAAAGAATTTCAGGCGAGTTTTTCGTTTAACCTCGCATTAGAGTCTCCAAAAAAAAAAAAACGCTTCATAAATTGCATTTCTGTAGTCTTTTTAGAGATCAAAATTCTGAACAATTTATTTTACAGCTGAAATTTCTGACCAGCTTATTTCATAATTTTCAAAAATTTTCAGCGAATTTGTCGCATAATCAAGCATTAAAGTCGCCGAGCAATCACCTCAAAACTTCAATTTTCATGATCTAGATGCAATTAATTTTACAGCTGAAATTGTTGCTTTTTTCTCGTAAGTTTTCTATTTCCGGATAATTTGTTTCTACTGAAAATCTTTACTGGTTTTTTTTCAAAATTGCTATTTTTCAAAACTGTGAACACCCATCACATTATTTTCTTATTCTGATTAGGAAAATTCGTTTAATTTGAAAATTTCAACGTATATTTGATAATTTTGTTCAAATTTCAGGCATTTTTGTTGCTCGATCTAGCGTTGAAGTCTCTTGGAAAATCCCCCCAAATTCGGCAATTTTCATCGATTTTTCGCCAGTTTTTTTCCAATTTTTTCATAAAAATTCCAAAATTGCATATTTTTGCATCATTGTGAATAATTTTTCAGCCAGTTACAACTACCATTGTTTTATTTTTTATTTATTTGATTTTTTTATAATTTTCTACTTTTACAAACAATTTATGCGTTATTGTATTGTTTTCTAACGTAATTTTACTGAAATTAATATTTCATCATAAACTTTAACATGTTATTGTGGCTGTCTTGATTATTTTCCAAAAAAAAAAAAAAAAATCCCAAGAACATCACAATATCAAGTTCAACTTTCACTTTCTTTATTTGTAATCAATTTCTCCCCCTCCACCCTTTTGTTAATTATATAACCATACAACAATCTTATCAAAACGGCAACAACAAACTTGATTTTCGTTTACAATTAAAAGAAAATGGCGTCCATAAAAAAATTTTGGTAATTTCATCAACTTACATAATTCGACCTTCTTTCGCCCCATTTACCCCCGCCTATCGCCATTAATATGCCATTAAACGATTGTAACACCCAGACGAAGAAAAACAACAAAAACAAAAAATAAAACACAATCGAATTTAGTCAAAATTAGATAGAGATAGGTGTCGACTTTCACTTTTATAATGAGGAATCTTCGTGGTGATTTCAACGGTGAATCAAGAAACGAACGTGATAATTTACACGCATTTGTTTTATTTTTACTATAATCGTTTTTCAGTTGATTTTTCAGAGGAATTCCTGAAATATCTCGTCGATATGTCGAACAAAAATTCGTTAGAAATGTTTGGAATTCAATCGGAGAATCTAAGCCAACTTTCATGATGATTTTTCAATTTTTTTTCCTTGCATCGAAAGATATAGTGAAAGTGTTAGGTAACTGGCTACGTTTTCAATATCATGTAAATTAAATCAATTTCCCCATCTCTATTTCCTACAATTTCTATCTCTATCTGTCATTGTCTTCTTTTGTTTCGTTATTGTTTTGTTTTGGCAAAATTTTTGGCATCTACTAGGTCATACTAGTTTGGCATTGACAATTGAACGTTTTCTAGATTACGTGATCAATATTCGTTTGTTCATTTGTAATATTTGCATATATGTTGCATTATGTGAAATTTCTCTTTGATGTTGTTTTTTTTTTTTTTTGGCATTGTTTGGTCATTTTTGGTAATAGAAAAGTGATTTCATTTTTCCTCGTCTGGACTTCCTTAGCGTTGAAATAATCAGTCGGTGTTGATTTCACTATGTGTGGTTGGAAATTTTGCCCGAAGGTTAATTTTGGGGAAGTTTTGGACCTTTTTTTACAGTTTTTGTTGTTTGTCTAAAGTCGGCTAAAATGCAAAAATTTGATTTTTGATTGTATTCTTTTCGATTGTTATCATTTTTCTTTAATGACACATCTCTGGAAAAAATGTAACTTATTTGTCACATTTATTTTCAGCTTTAGGTTTATTTAAGTTATTCCACAATTGAAGTAGAATCATTTTGGCATGATTTGGGCATTAATTTTCCTTAAAATTTGAGTAGTGACACATTTTTGCCACATGTCTGGGTCAACTAAAGTCTAGAAATTTGTTCTAATGTCACAAATTTTCATTATTTTTGTTTTCTATAGTTGTTATTAGCTCTAATTCTAATACAGATTGCTTGGATTGAGCATATTTCAAAATTTTATGGTTTGCCTGTTTGAATTTTTGACACTTTTTGGCGCTCGTCTGAGATGAACTAAATTTCAAAAATTTATTCCAACTCTTAGTTTTTCAAGCACAGATTTCTCTTGAAACACCTCATTTTGATATGATTTGCACATTAATTTTCCTACAAATTGAATAATGACACAATTTTGGCACATTTTGACACATGCCTGGATCAATTAAAGTGTAACAATTTGTTCTAATGCCACGAATTTACATTATTATTGTTTTCTATAACTGTTATTAGTTCTAATTCTAATACACAATGCTTCAATTGAGTATATTTTAAAATTTGATGGTTTGTCGGTTTGAATTTTTGACACTTTTTGGCACTCGTCTGAGGTGAACTGAATTTCAAAAATTTATTCCAACTCTGGGTTTTGCAATCATTATCTAAAAGAAGAGAAAAAAGTAAATTACTCTTGAAACTCGTTTAGTGTCACATTTTTGACCAAATAGTGTAACTTTGATGTTGCAAAAATATGGAGATGCTTCTATTTATTTCCAAATTTTGACATATTTTCTTAGTTTTCCAATCATATAAGAGGAGAGAGAAAACAAATTACTCTTGAAACTCCTTTCAATGTAACTTTTTGGGCCAAATAATGTAACTTTGACATTGTAAAAAATAGAAATGCTTCTATTTGTTTCCAAATTTTGACATATTATGGTTTTTCATCATATAAAAGAAGAAAAAGAAAACAGGATACTATTGAAACTTCTTCCAGTGTAACTTCTTGGGTCAAATAATGTAACTTTGCAAATACTTCTATTCATTTTCAAATTGTGACACTCTTTCGCTCCCAATCATATAAAAGAAGAAGAAAACAGATTACTCTTGAAACTCCTTCCAGTGTAACTTTTTGGGGCAAATAATGTAACTTTGATACAAAAATATACAAATTCTATTTATTTACAAAATTTGACATATTCCTTTGATATTTTCACCACTTTCTACCTACCAAATTTGCTCAAATTGTGTAAAATAGACGAAAAATGGATCTTTCGTGGCGTACTTTTAGTGTAACTTTTATGCCATACCAAAGTTCCATATTAGTGTCATTAAGGGATATTGCAAAAATGTCAAAATATGTCATTCATTCATTTTATTACAAAATAAATTTATTCAAAAACAACAATATTTACATAAAACTTACTTATATGACTAGGTTTTTTTTACATTTATGTCAAAATAATGTTACATTTTTTTCTCTGCTTATCGAATACGTACACCCCAATCTTCTTTAATCATATCCGCCCCTTTTTCACCAATCATAATAGTTGGTGCATTTGTATTTCCACTAACAATAGTTGGCATTATTGAGGCATCAATAACACGTACATTTTTAACACCATGAACGCGCAAACGGGGATCAACTACAGCATTGGGGTCAGTTTTAGGGCCCATTTTACACGTTGATGTTGGATGATAAATGGTAAATGTAAAATGCCTCAAACTACACTCCCAGTATTCATTCGTATCAAATTCATATTGGCGACATTTTGGAAACGGTACTTTATGTGGCCGTGAATGGAAACGTTGAAATGCCCTTGTGTTTGACACATTCAGTGCTATACGAATCCCCTCAATTAACGTGTCAATATCGTGTTGATGGGTGAAATAATTTGGGTTTATGTCGGGATAGACGTTGGGATCTTTGGATTTTAAACGTATCCAACCGGTACTTTTTGGCCTTAATAATAGTGGTAAAATTGTCCATGTTTCGGCGTTTTTTAACGGTTTATAAACCGTGTTATAGACACTATCGCGTAAACCGGTGATTTTCTTCACTTGATCCCCATCCGAATTGATGCTGCTCGGTGCAAAATGGAATTGAATATCCGGCCATTTTCCATTTGCAGGCGCAAATTTCGTGTTAACAAAAGCCAGACCTTCGACACCACCCAAAGATGTCATAGGACCGCGTTCATTCAGGATATACTCCATTGCAACACTGAATGTTTGATAGCGTTGTTTTGTGAAAGTGATCGGGTCATCGATCATAAATGTCAAACCACCTAAACCGATATGGTCTTGTAGATTATGGCCGACTTTCAAATCTTGTATGACCGGAATTTGCAAATTCTCCAAATCATCCCTCGGACCCACCCCCGATAACATCAATAAATGTGGACTACCAACAGCACCAGCCGATAAAATCACCTCCCTACGTACCCGCACCGTATATATGCGATTATTTCGGACGAATTTCACGCCATACGCATGTTTGGTTTTGGGATTGATCAGAATTTTCGTTACTTGAGCATGCATGGCAATGTCCAAATTTTTGCGCAAACGTACCGGCCTTAAGAACGCTTTGGCCGTTGAACATCTCGAACCACGCCGTATTGTCCCTTGTGATAACATAAAACCCGTTTGGTATTCACCATTCAAATCACGAATTTCATAGCCCAATTCACGGCCGGCTTGCAGGAAGGCTATCGATAATGGGGTACGCCATGGTGATTCTTGTACGGTCAAATAACCACCAGTTGAGTGGTATTTACGGTTGCGTGCCAAATATGGGTTGCGTTGGTCTTCCGATTTTAGGAAATATGGCAATACTTCATCGTATGACCAACCGGTGTTGCCTTGTTGTGCCCAATGGTCATAATCCCGACGATTACCACGGATATAAATCATTGCATTTAACACACTAGAACCACCTAGAACCTAAAATTTTTGATTTTGATTAATTTTGCTAGGGTAGGGAGTTATGGCAAAATTTTTGACCGACTCACTTTGCCTCTAGGCCAATTACAACGGTCCCCTAGCATTGCCAAACAGTATTGGGAGTCGGTAGGTGGTGACGTTTGGTACATCCAATCGAATTCGGACATTTGCATATAACCACTCAATGATGGTATGTCAGTAATTTCATTTTCATCACTTCCGGCTTCTAATAGCAATACAGTCCAATTTGCCATCTCTGATAGACGTGAGGCAACAACTGCACCAGCTGAACCGCCACCGATCACAACAAAATCGTACTCCAAACGGACCTAAAATGTGGCAAAAATTTACCAAAAACCACCCCCAAATTTGGCCAAAATACAAACATGATTGACATTAATTGGGTGGCTTTCCGGGTCTACTTCCATGTAACGCATGAAGGCTAGACCGGCGGCAAAAATCGGTACGAAACCGATTATTGTTAATGGATTACCGGCTAAACCGACAGCATAATGGGCAACTTGACCTATTGCAGCCAACATTGACATGTTTATTAAAATTGCAAGAATTCCACCATTAAATCCACATGCCCATATTGTTTTCTTGATTCAAAATTTTCGGTGTATAATCACGAAACGAAACTTTCCTCATTTGAGTCACACAATCACCATACAAACACTTGATTTGTAGATTGTATTTGATGTAAAACAATTGCGATTCTAGCATAAAATCACTATTCAAACTATTGATTTTACTAAATTTGTCAAAATATCTAAGACTAGAATTTTTCTTTAGATTGGACTCATGTTTACCCATTTCATCACATCAGCTCCTCCACTACCTAGAAAAATTGAAACAAAGTCAAAATTTTTTACCCCATCGATACCTACAAGTTCAAAGAGGGTTGGTGTTAAATTTGGTCAATTTTGGATAAATTTTAGACATGACCAAGAGGTGGCAAAAATTTTGCCCCACTATTTACAGCATGAAAACCAACGAAATTTTAATATTTCGCAATTATTATGACTGTATAATTGTATGTTAATTAGTTTTGCCTGACTTTCACTTATTAGCACTTTTTTGTAATTAAAAAAACGAAATTTCAACGTTCTTCTAATTGAATTAAATTAACTCAATCTTTTTCATTTCAGGTATGGCTCGTTTAAATTATACACTCTTTAAAATTGGAGATTTTGCTGAATTTTTCGTAAGTAATGTAAATATTTTAAAACTCGAATTTTACTGCTTAAAATTTCAATATTAAGCCGAAATTTTTGATCAAATCGACACCTACAAGTTTATAGAGTGTCTCTATTCAATTTGGTTAATTTTGGATGGATTTTAGGCATGACCAAAGGGGGGCAAAAATTTTGCCCAACTATTTTACATAATAGAAACTACCAAATTAACGAAATCCTGTTGTTTTATTAACAGTATTACTACATAATTGTATGTTAATCAGTTTTTGGCAGACTTTCACCTGTTATTATCATCATCATCACTATTATTGCCATAATTATAAACATGGAAAAAATTATGAAATTCGCCACTTTCTTCATCTAATTCACTTGTTAATAAATAAATTAGAAAGATCTCAAGGATTACTAGATTTTGGCTAAAATATGGGTCATTTAAACTATCAGGTCATATCTTGGTGAAAGTCTTTTGTTTCTTTCTAGAATGTTCATTTTTTTGGACAAATATATACCTTGTGGCCGGTGGCATTTGTTAATTTCTCAAAGCCTTCCATTTTTTTGGTCTTCTATTCAATTGTTACAATCAAAAACCAACACAATGACACTTATGGCACAAATGTGACACTACTGTTGGGTGACACTAGAGAAAAACAAAAACAAAACACCTATCTTATCAGAAATCTAGTGACTTGTGTAAAGTTTCTAAACAAACTGGTGATAGCACAATTTTGACATCGGTAGAAATCGTTGTAGTTCGTATGTTTTCTTTTGTTTTTTTTCCTGCCAGAATGCCAAAAATACTCGTCGTTTATTGTTTGTAAAGGAGGAAAAAAATGAAAGTAGAAAATGCATGTCTTCAATTCTAACGCATGCGCAATCGCTACTATCACCACAGACATAGAACTCCTACGTGACCTGCTTCCATCCTTGTCTAATGCGGATATGGTGCTATTTTGACTTTCTCTCTATGTTTATGGCATCGGAATTAAGGTGAAGGTACACTCGACTGTGAAGGTTACCCATGGACAATGTTAAGAGGTCATTGCACTGTTTTCTATCTTCTTTTTTGCCGTTGGCTGAGGTGGGGGAAGATTCCGAAATGGAAGATAGAACTAGTTTGAAAGTAGATTGTTGGAATTCTTTCCGTTGTAATTGTTGGAACGGGATGGTGGTCACGTTACAGGGTCAAAAAACTTTCTCAATATTTCTTTTGTTTTGCTGTATTTTTTTTTACCAGTATTTCCTGTTTTGTCACACATCTAAAGGTTAGGAAATTTGGTGCACATGTCTAAATAATTTTGTAACAAAATTGACATATTTTTATGCAATTTGTAATAATGAAACAACAAAATAATAGAATTGAAAGTGTTCTTTGAGAACAAATAGAAGAAAATCTAGGTCTAGGAGATTTTTCTAGAACGTCTTGCATAATTTGCAAGATGAGAGATTTTTGGGGAAAAACTTATCTAATTGTTTATCTGTGTCAAAAGTACACAAAAGTGACATTGGAGTCAATTATTTGTTCAAAATTTTTGCCAAATTTGCGTACCAAAACTAAAGGTGAGTTTGCCCAAATTTTGGGCAAATATGTTTATTTGGGTCAAAAGTACACAAAAGTGACACTTGATTAGGTCCAGCACAAAATTTGGGTGTTGGAAATCAAATTTGTGTCCTAGAATTGAAGATGGGGGTTTTTTTTGATCGATTTTCCTTGAATTTTGGGCAAATATGTCATAATTTTGGTTACAAATCATTGATTTTTATGTCCTAGGTCAAAAATTCAGCTTTTTTCTGATTTTTGATTTGTTTTGCTCAAGACTTGGGAGTAAAGGCCCATTTTTTTGTGGTATTTACCCTCAATTTCTGCATTTTTTGGTCATCTGTACCGTATTTGGATATACCTTAAAAGTAAGGCAAAAATTTTGTAATTGATTGACTCCAAAATACAAATAAAGAGATGTTGCTTTTATTGCTAATTTTCTACTTTAGAATCAACTTGGCAATTTGTGTCATATTACCAAGATCAAGGCAAAATTTTTGTAATATTTCATTGAGGATAGGTTTCTAAATACAGTTGAACATAAATTTTTTCGTTTATTCTATAATAGGGAATATTAGAACATACCACAAGATGAAGGCAAAAATTTTGCCTTATAAGATTGCTCATCTGTACTTTAAACCGTATCACAAAGCTAAAGCAAAAGTTTTGCAAGCCTTAATTTTACTATTCTCTAGCATTTAGAATATATCTTAAAATTAAGGCAAAAATTTTGCCATACAAAATTGCTCATCTGTACCATAAAACATGCCACAAGTCTAAGGCAAAAATTTTGCAAACCTTTATCAAGTATGCTACACTATTTAGAACATATCCCAAACCAAAGGTAAACATTTTGCCTTACAAAATTGCATAAAACATGCCGCAAGGTTCAGGCAAAAATTTTGCTACACAGAATTTAGCCCAAATTTTGTCACAATTACACTTTTATGCTTTACCATATGACCTTAATCTAATAGTTAAAATTGAGGTTCCTCTTAAATCGTTAACTATCAAAAATGTTGATCGACAAATCTAGAAAATTGGGCCAAAAATTCCCCTAATCTATGTCCAAATNTGAGGTTCCCTAATCAATGTCCAAATCGATAATTGCAAAAGAAAAAGTTATCAAATTTTGATTAGAACCAATAAAATTGCTTATCTGCACTATAAACATGCCCCAAGGCTAAGGCAAAAATTTTGCAAACCTTGATTGAGTATAGAAAACTCATTTGTGCTAAGCTACACCACTTAGAACATATCTCAAAATGGAAGCAAAAATTCTGCCATACAAAATTGCTCATCTGTACACCATAAAACATGCAACAAGGATGTGGCAAAAATTTTGTAAGCCCCAATTGAGCATAGAAAACTCGTTTTTGCTATTCTACTCCAACTTAGAACGTATCCCAAAACTCGGGCAAAAATTTTGCAACACAAAATTTAACGCAAATTGTGTCACAATTGCACTTTTACACTTAACCAAATTAAAATTCAGGTTCCTCTTAAATCGTTGACTATCAAAAATTTTGATTGACAAATCTAGAAAATTGGGCCAAAAATTCCCCTAGTCTATGTCCAAATCGATAATTACAAAATAAAAGCTATCAAAATTGTGTAATTTTGATTAGAACCAATTAACACTATCACTTTTAGTGAAAGTGTAATTTTGACACAGTTTTGGGTAAAATCAACGAATAAGGCCAAAAAACAAACGGTTTATTTTCAAAAAATAATAATAATAACAAAAAAACTAACAATATTTGAGCAGAAATTGATAAATTAGTCATATTTACACCTAAAAAAAAATCATTAAATCGAACAAAACTTAAATTAAGCAAATTATTGGCACCGGGTCTATTTCTAATATAGTGAATCGGTAACATTTGGACAACTTGACTCATCTAATTTCCGATTATAGAGAATCGGTGGGTGGATTTCACGCCGTCTTCGCTTCCTTCTCCTCTGATTTGCCGGCGTTAACCAATAATTTTTAATTAAATCACTACCCTTTTCACCGATCATAATAACGGGTGCATTAATATTACCACTTGGTACACGTGGCATAATCGAGGCATCTATAACACGCAACCCACTAACCCCATAAACGCGTAATTCCGGGTCAACGACCGCATACGGGTCAGTTTGTGGACCCATTTTTGCCGTACACGAGTAATGGTAAATCGATAGTGTGTATTGCCGGACCACGCAATCCCAATAATCATCGGTGAAATCGGGTAAATGTTTGCAATTGGGTAATTTCTTATTATGAAACCGGGTACCGAAACGTTTCATTGCTTGTGTTTCACCATAAGCTATAGCCGCTTTGACGCCCTCCCTCAATACCCAAACATCATGCGGATGGGTCAGATAGTTATGGTAAAGTAATGGGTATTCGAATGGGTCTTTGGAGCGTAATTTGATTTCACCACGACTTTTTGGCCGCAACATCATCGGAAAAACACCGAACGTATCACGGTAATTGATCTCGGAGAAGACTTCTTGGTAGAATTCATCGGTAAGACCATGGGCCCGTTTCACTTGGGTACCACCATCACCCGATGCTGTCGTACTGGTCGCCATAAATTCCATATCGGGCCAATCGTCGCTCTGATTGGCGTATTTCGTGGAAATAAACCCGACCACTTCCAAACCCACACTCGATGTCAATGGACCATCTTCTTTGATAGCGTACCGTAGGGCCGTATTCAAATTGACTTGACGATTGATAACGAGACTGATGGGTGGGTCAATCAAAAATGCCAAACCACCAACAGCGATATGGTCTTGTAAATTTTGACCAACACCCGGTGAATCATGGATGACTTTGATCTGTTTCTCCCGTAAATGTTGACCCGGTCCAATACCCGATAACATCAACAATTGCGGCGTATTGATAGCACCAGCTGATAAAATCACCTCCTTCCGAGCTTTAATGATATACCTTTGGCCATTTTTCATGAAATCCACACCGTAAGCACGCCGGGTTTGCTCGTCAATCAAAATTTTTGTCACATGCGAGAATAACGACAGGTGTAGATTTTGACGTAAACGTATCGGCCGTAGAAACGCCTTTGCCGTACTACACCGAGTACCACGGCGCATTGTGAATTGGTAGAAGGCGAAACCCGTTTGTTTTTCACCATTAACATCACGTACATCGTAGCCCATTTCTTGGGCAGCCTCCAGAAATGCCACACCCAATGGTGTTAAATATGGGCTATCTTGGACGGTTTGATAACCACCAGTGGCATGATAGCGCTTATCTTTTGCCAAATATGGGTTGCGTT